>JARQZK010000234.1:17500-59613 GCA_030704885.1 Cynegetis impunctata | reverse complement strand
CTGGATCACCTCTACTAAGACGTTCTTCTAACTTGGTACCAGGTCCGCAATACGAATAACCTGGTAAATGTAACTCAATCGGTAACTTATTTACTAGTGTGTTGAAAAGTCCATCTCCTACGGAAGTTAACATGATAATGAAATGACGTCATATAATTGTAAGCATATATATATATATATAAACCTACATTTGAAATTTGTGGACACATCCTGTATATTATATAAATTATTTCATTCAAAAATATGTGATAACTATTTAACGAGTTGAATGAATACTTTGTACATCCCTGTACTAATATGAATATTGTATATCAGCAAAATTCCTCCGTTCGACCTAGAGGGACATCGAGATGTGGCTCTAGGTCAAACGTAGGAATTCGCTGATGACATATTTCTGCCGACTTCAATTCTACGTTCGTCTCTCTCAGCTGATATTGACTCATTCCGTTTTCGTTCGAACGCGATTATATTTTATATATCAAAATGGAAATGAATTTTTAAGAAAATAACTATTTTTTAAATAACTATGTATGTAATTTGATATCCAAATCTACGAAGACGGTCTCCTATATACCAAAAGAATTTCTGTTCCCCCACGGTCCTATATATCATATAATTTCAATCTACTGAACACACATGAAGACTCCTGGGGGACCGGTGGCTCCATGAGGGACCTCCTGTGACCCCATGAAGACACCCGAGGGCCCCCCCATTCCTATATATATATATATATATATATATATATATATATATATATATATATATATATATATATATATATATATATAATCTCTTGATAAATATTAGCAATAACAGGCTGGTTGAATCTTAAAAAACTCGATTTAATTAATAAATTGACGTTTCATTATGACATTCATAGTTATTCAAAATTTTTGAACAAAATTGAAAATTCTTTGACATTTATTGACTTGATAAAATTGAATATTGATCTGTCTTGTTAAAAATTCTTTCAGTCTAATATTAACATTCAAAATTGTTTCATTAGTAGGCAAGGGAAACTACAGAAACCTTTACCTATGTAATGTTCGAAAATAATAATAATAGGGTACTATTTATTTAACAGAAAGAAATTAGTCACGGGAAAATATTAAAAAAGTAGAGCAGAATTATCGGTATAGAACGTTTATATGGAAGCAGCCGTTGACACGTGTTTCGGACTCTTTGGTCCTCATCAGAACGGCGTAGCTAAGTATTGGATTGAAAATTAGGAGATGAAAATAGTTTAATAAATAAAATCCTCTGTTATGGAAGAAAATCACTTATTTGTGGTTTATTGTTTGAACTCTCCGGTATTGGAGATTTGGTCAAACTTTGCCACGGAGGCGATTAATTCCATCCGAGAGATCTTAGAAAGAGTAAATTGATATTAAAAAAGAAAATTAGTTTTGGGAAAATATTAAACAAGTAAAGCAAAAATTATCGGTATAGTTCGTTTATATGGAAGTAGCTGTTTTTAATGAAATTTTTATAATAAAATCCTCTGTTATGGAAGAAAATCACTTATTTGTGGTTTATTGTTTGAACTCTCCGGTTTGGGAGATTTGGTCAAACTTTGCCACGGAGGCGATTAATTCCATCCGAGAGATCTCAGAAAGAGTAAATTAACATTAAAAAAGCAAATTAGTTTTGGGAAATATTAAACAAGTAAAGCAAAAATTATCGGTATAGTTCGTTTATATGGAAGTAGCCGTTTTTAATGAAAATTTTAATTTAGAATTTCAAATTTTTTAAATGAAAAAGGGTACTTACATATAAAACAATGTAGTTTGGGATCATTGCCATATTTTCAGCTAGCAATATTTAATTATTTATTCGAATTGTTGTTGCCTCCCATACCGGAGAGTTCAAACAATAAACCACAAATAAGTGATTTTCTTCCATAACAGAGGATTTTATTATAAAAATTTCATTAAAAACAGCTACTTCCATATAAACGAACTATACCGATAATTTTTGCTTTACTTGTTTAATATTTTCCCAAAACTAATTTTCTTTTTTAATATCAATTTACTCTTTCTAAGATCTCTCGGATGGAATTAATCGCCTCCGTGGCAAAGTTTGACCAAATCTCCAATACCGGAGAGTTCAAACAATAAACCACAAATAAGTGATTTTCTTCCATAACAGAGGATTTTATTTATTAAACTATTTTCATCTCCTAATTTTCAATCCAATACTTAGCTACGCCGTTCTGATGAGGACCAAAGAGTCCGAAACACGTGTCAACGGCTGCTTCCATATAAACGTTCTATACCGATAATTCTGCTCTACTTTTTTAATATTTTCCTGTGACTAATTTCTTTCTGTTAAATAAATAGTACCCTATTATTATTATTTTCGAACATTACATAGGTAAAGGTTTCTGTAGTTTCCCTTGCCTTCTAATGAAACAATTTTGAATGTTAATATTAGACTGAAAGAATTTTTAACAAGACAGATCAATATTCAATTTTATCAAGTCAATAAATGTCAAAGAATTTTCAATTTTGTTCAAAAATTTTGAATAACTATGAATGTCATAATGAAACGTCAATTTATTAATTAAATCGAGTTTTTTAAGATTCAACCAGCCTGTTATTGCTAATATTTATCAAGAGATTAAAAATAAATCACAGGCAACAACAATTCGAATAAATATATATATATATATATATATATATATATATATATAATATATTAATATATATATATATATATATATATATATATATATATAAATATATATATATATATATATATAGATATATAAATATATATATATATATATATATATATATATATATATATATATATATATATATCATATAATTTCATTCTCCTGAACCTACATGAAGACTCCGCGGGGCTCGGTGCCCCCATGAAGAATCCCTGAGGGTATCATAAAAATTTTCAGTTCTCTGGGCCCCTATTAATAGCAACATAAAAAAAAAACTAACGATCTTACAGATCACTGTATAATCGTCATTCAGAACCTGGTCAACAGATGGTGGATCGTGTATGACAGATCACTGTATTCTCATCATTCAGAATCTCACCAACAGAGGGGAGGGCGTTGGAATTGTATTCAAAATTCAAATGTTTAACGTATTACAGTTCTATGCTCCGAGATATCTATGATTCAAGATGACATTTGACAGTTACGAATAACAGATCAGATGACGTATGACAGATCTATGGTCTGAGATATCTATGATTCAAGATTAACGTTACGGAATCCTCTGCGCAAGTTAGTTATATCACTCGCTTAATCCTAATTATAACAATGGGTTGACGGATCACCGGTCTGAGTACTAGACTCTGGTGCAGTAATTCTGCGGTTCGAATCCCAGACATCGACACAGCTTTTTTCATCTATTAATATTTCAGCTAGGGCTAGGATCGATGAGAAGGAGTGAGAGGACCCCCATGAGAGAGAGAGATATAGTCAGGGGCCCCAAGCCAGGGCCAGGATCGAGGAGAAGGAGCCCCTATATTAGATGACAGAGGGCCCCCCAGGCCCCATGACGTCATAGCATCCATCTTGAATATCGATTTGACGTAGACGGAAAGGTCACCCCACCTCGATGGCCGCCATTGTGGATTAGAATCCGCGTAGTAGTAACTACTATATATATATATATATATATATATATATATATATATATATATATATATATATATATATATATATAGTCTTTCTCTCTAGAACAAAAAAAAAATCAAAGTGAATAGTGACCCCATGGTAAAGTAAAGAACGACGATGGAATTGAATAACGTTTATCGTCATGAGGACTTAGCCCTATTTTACTTTGTTCTATGGAATACAGTGTATGGGCGTAGGATCTGATTGAATTTTGATTAATGACTTTTTCGTCATTCTCTCGCAAACAACGTACATATTCCTCGAAATTTATCTTCTTACTAACAACATACGTTCTAATACCCTTAGATTTTTTCGATATTTTACCCCCTTGAACTCTGAAGCTATACATTTTGGATCGAAGACCTGCAAAATGAGTAAATATTTTACCGTTCACTTCATCTTTCATTACACCAGGGACTTTTTTGTTTAGCAAAGGAAATTGATAGTGGTTGTCTGGAGCATAGTCAGAAGTAGCGAAATGAGTATGATGTTTGACAGTTTTCTTTATAATTTTATATGGATCGCAGTTGAGCTCATATATATATATATATATATATATATATATATATATATATATATATATATATATATATATATATATATATATATATATATATATATATATATATATATATATATATATGCATCAGTGTTTACATATTGGATTTTACAAACCCTGGGGGTGCTTTCGACAACACAAAATCATAATGAAAATCGTACATAAAAGTTTTCGAAATATCTAAAATAGTCATGCCTATATACAGGGGTTTATTGAAGAGTAATTCGGACTCCTTCATTTAGATTGCCATCAAATCTTCTCAAAAAAGAAGTCGGTTATGAAATCGGGGGGAGGAAATGAGATTTCTAGCTCCGTAACGACCTTCGTATTTATTTACTAACCGAATTACCTTCTGTAATCAAATGTTCTCCATTGCTTTACCAGAAACGGCATTATTAGCAAGTTGATATTTCTGAAACGTAGTGGTAGCTTTTGTTCTTAGATCCGTATTCAGATCTATATAGGGTTTCAGCCATGGACTGAATTTCAGCACCTTGTGAATCTTTACAAGAACCAAACCTACTTTTAAGGCCTATTTGAGATTCCTATAGTGAATCACGTAATTTCTCCTATTAAACAGGGTACACAATAGCTCTTTATGTACTCCTCCTCCTGGAGGGGTGAGGTTTTCACAGCAAAATGGTAGATCTTTATGAAAATCGTGTAATTTCGGGGGATAATCGATGCCTACCTCCAGTATATAAACTTCCGGAGAATCGTCAGGTATTTCAGTTACATCCATATCGGTATTTTCACACCATTCGAACCCTCAATGAACCAACAATGGTGAAAATTGTCCCATGGTATACCCATATAAATTATTCATATCGATATAAAAGATATATTTTGTAGGTTTACTTTGATCAAAATCATTCATACGAGGATTATTATAAGCTTCTGAAAATCTATTCATGGAACACGAAATACCCCCACGTATACCTCTCTCGATAAACATAATCATATCTATGTCATTTATAATTTCTAAGCGACATTTCGTATATTTAAGCATACAGGAACTTGTATATAAAGGTAAAGTATTGAACCAAATTGGATCGAGATTATAGGATTTTGTAGCCGTTTCTCGAAAATTTTCCATTACATCTGCGAGCAACGTTATTTCGGTTGTCATATAGAGGTCACTGTACTCGCCTAGAGTTTGAATATTAAAGGTTTTACACACTTTTTGAGCATGACTATAACTTTTCTCGCTAATATGAGAATCGGTGAGTTTATTGTAGAATTTGTCGATGGTAGGAAGTGTTGGATGGTTAAGTTTATCGAAATAGGTTATATAGTCGTGAGGAAAAACGCCTTTTTGGGTTAGAAGTTCAAATTCCTTATCGACTAAATCGTGGTACTCTTTTTTCAGATTTTTGAAATTACCTAGAATCAGGGTTGAAACTAGTTCGTCCAAGCTGACTCCCATAAATATGAATGAGTCTATAAATCTGAATCTAAGTTTAGTTTCCGTGTGATAATAGGTGAATGAAATGTATCGTTCATCATTGAGGGCTAAGGGGTTGATAGGTCCTCGTTGAAGAAGTCAATTCACGATGTAGTGACCATCATAGTTTGTGAGGTTATGTGCGCATAAAGGGACAATAAAAAGTTTTTTAAAATTCAAATTAGATTTCTGATGAGCCCACTCCCTAAATTCCTTGAAAAAATGATTGTGATCTCTAACAATTATCTCCTTATTTGTGAAGGGTTTTTCGCAAATATAATAATGAGTAGTGACTTCATCAGGTACCCCCGTCATAGGTTCAATGTGCTTAATTTATGGATAAATTAATTTACCAATTTTATCAATTTCATCGGAGAACCAATCTAGAAAATTATTTTCGCGAAAACTAGCGTAACGTGAGAGATTATTATCATAGGAGCATTTTAGGTAATATCGTACACTGTAGGGCTTGTGTTCTTGATATTAAGTTGTCTTGGCACTAATTTTTTCATTACACTTTTCTAAAATAGCTTTGAAATATGCATAGATTACAAAGGGACATTTTTGCTTAAAAGAGTCATATTTCGGAAAATTAACTTTAGAATGGTTCAAATCACGACATAACGCTTCATATTCATTTAATTTACTCTGAGCGCTAAAATAATTCAAACATCTATCACAAATGTATATTTTACCGTCTTTCTTGGAATTTTGACCTGATACGGGTCTAGAAAGATTTTTTATCCAGCAATGATGATATCTGATTTCGTTGTCGTCGTCTCTATCTTCAGGATCTTCTATGAGCGGCTAATATTCATTCAATTCAGGATAGTATATATTTTGAACTAATGGTAAATTAACGTGACGATTAGGAAGTCGCTGTTGTTGTTGACTCATCCTGATAGGTATTACTGAATAAAAATATTTATTTTCACTCTCGATTAATTCCAAATCATAAACATCAACCAAAATATCATTCATTTTTTCAAATTTCGTGATTTGTGTAAGTTTCATAGGTAATTCTGAATCTGCGATTCTCAGAACTTCCGATTATAAAGAATATGATGACGTACGACATGAATTTCTAGCCGCTGGATAAAGACAACTGACTACGCTCCAGAAAAAGAATGCATTATCGTTGTTGACAACGATAACGCTAGCTTTTTCCTTACCTTTTTCCTATGGTAAATTAATGTAAGATGAACCGCCTGTACCCATTTCAAATTCATTAATAGCAACTTCCAATAAGATAACTTTCGAGAGAGCCCAACCACTACATTTAAAGCTCTTCTCTTCTAAATAATGTAAAATTTTGTTTAAGACATTTTCTTTGAATCACAATGATAAATCTGTCGATATATCGATAATAGCATTCGGCGTACCGAAATATTTTTGTTCTATAATTTCACAGTCATTCGATTTTTCAACGAAATCACCCCAGAAAGTTGTGTTCACTTTTGAAACATGAAAATCCTTGAGAATTTTACTAATTTTATTTTTGAAAAGAACTAGAGAATCATCTATAAATGGCTTGACATCTAAATGATGTAAATTAATGATAAATCCAGTCCTAAGTCTATTTTAATGAATAGCATTAATATTCTTCTACCGAATTCTATCATTACGTTTTTTCGGTAAACCTCCGCCACTGTGTTGTTGTTGAGGGAAATATTTAATGAAATAACTCATACGCTTAAATTGAACGATTTTGGAGTATATTTCACGTTTTTCACCTATAGTAAAATAAATTCGTTTCAAAACTCTATAACAAGTACGAATATGTGAGAAAATCATTTTTTGCTATGTTTTACAATTCTAAAGAAAATAATTTTCTTGAATTAGTTTTAGAGTTTGATCTATTTTCGTTAATTCACCAGTGACATTCATTTTTGTATAATTCACATACACAGACAGAGAGAAAAAAATATTATACGAAATTGAATAATATTTGCCTAGTTATTAATAAGTTTAAATATTGCTGCTGGATGGGTTTTTCCGGTTTCCAACGTTCCCTTGGATACGATGGAATATTCGTCTGTTGCAATCTCCTCTATATGAGGCCTGTATTCTTCAGTCACTTTCTTCGGTAAAAAGAAATTGTAGTCGCCCAAGTCTAGAAGTACTGACTCTCTGAACTGAGACGTAATTATTTTTGCCTTATATATTCTGTAGAGCTCCTCGATATTCAGATCGGATAGTTTCTTCTTTGGTTTTCTCTCTAGAAAAAAAACTTTGCTTAATTTTCCTAATAAATGCATTTTTAAAACAAATTTAAAAAAATATTGAATAACGATCTGAAGAATAACTCAAAAAACCTCACTTGATTTTCACTAAGACAGGAACCCACGCCCAAACGTTAACTTGTTAAATCGAAAGTTTAACGATGCTGCTTCAAATGAAGATGAAGTTCGAATGAAATTAATAAGAAAAATTTTAACATATAGAATTATTAGAAGAAAGTTTTTAGTGCGGGGAGGGATTTTGCACACGGCTAATGGTTCGAAAATGTGGAATAAGCATGTAGATAACGTTCGTGAAATTCCTCTGTCGTTTTTAAGGGAGATCGTACACAGTCAATCTCGATCGAGATCGGTGATCCAGATTGATAATGTACGAGATAGATTGACGGATCTGATCTCAAACTATCTAAATATTTTGAAATCCGGATCGCGATCAGGATTGACTATGTATGGACCACATTAGAAATATAACATGATTCATAAAACGCTGACGATGAGAATCATAGTTATTTGTGTTTTAGAACGGAATACTGACCTTGTATCTAATTAATTCATTTACTTACGGAGATGTCCACCAAGCATATCAAACGAGCGATCTTACAGATCACTGTAAAATCGTCATTCAGAATCTGGTCAACAGATGGTGGATCGTGTATGACATATCACTGTATTCTCATCATTCAGAGTCTCACCAACAGAGAGGAGGGCGTTGGAATTGCATTCAAAATTTAAATGTTCTATGATTAACGTTACGGAATCCTCTGCGCAAGTTATTTATATCACTTGCTTAATCCTAAATATAACAATGATTTGACGGACGACCGGTCTGAGTACTAGACTCTGGTGCAGTAATTCTGCGGTTCGAATCCCCGACACCGACACAGCTTTTTTCATTTATTAATATTTCCGCTAGGGCCCCCGGGCAGGATCGATGAGAAGGAGTAGGGGGCCCCCATGAGAAAGAGTCAGGGCCCCTCAGTCCACGGCCCCCAAGCCAGGGCCCCTAGGCCCCATGACGTCATAGCATCCATCTTGAATATCGATTTGACGTAGACGGAAAGGTCCTCCATCTCGATGGCCACCATTGTGAATTAGAACTGTCTTAGTGTTAACTACTGATAGCATTTCTCATTGACTATTTCACTCATCCCATTTTTAGTGAGGAAGTTTCCATAGCAACTCTCGTTTCTCAGCGATAAAGCATGCAAGCCGGCAAAAATTAGCAAGTTATTATTTCATCGATAATATTTCGACATTTTTCACTTTCATAGATAGCTTGGGAAATGAATACCATAAAGAAAACTAACAAAGTTCAGTTAATCTATGATGAATACTTATTTGTCAAATAGCGCAATACGTTTCCAAAATTAGATTGGGAAATTCCAAAAATGAGCCTCCAAGATAGATTTGAAAATATTTTCTCAAAAGAAATACATAGTGAAATTGCCAAACTAGTGCCTTTCAACACAAGAAAAACTAGGACATCAGCATGAAACCAGTTCACAGAATTTCCTCTAAAAAAACTATACCTTATATAGAAAAACGACTCCAGGAAGATTAGCAGGAATATTAGAGGATTATACTTTCAATATGGAGAAAAAAACGGAGAAGATTATAAAGATTGCTCTCTGAAGTCTTTCTGGAATGCTACGGCACAGATGATTCAAAAAAAGTTTTTCAAGGAATATGATAGAATGATCGATCCATTCCAAGGTTTAATTTTCAAATCAGCTCGTCTGGCCACGGATTCAAAGCGCAAAATGTTGCAAACTTTACCAAAAAAAGGAAATCCAATTCTAGAGCTTTTTCGACCGAACAGTTTTTGAGAATGGTCAACTACTGTTACGATGAAGATAAGCCAGATAGGTTGCAAAAGAAATTTTTCCATATAATATGCTCCTTCAAATTGACTTAGAAAGACAATAAGGCAGCTAATTGCTCAATTCATTATTTTCAAAAAGAATATGATCTTCTGGAAAACTTCACTGCTCGGGTGGAATATAACCCAATATTCTCCAAATCTTCCCAAGGTGGTTCGAAAAACTTATCGAATAGTAAATAGTTAGTGAGAAATAAAGAAAACGAAGATTCATCTCCTGTTACCTTAAACACATGGAAGAAAGATCGACAAATCCTAACGTAACAACTGACAGACTTTTTTTGGCTACACATCCAAATTGGGAAAAAGGAATTTAGTACAAAAACAAGAGGGATAAATTCATTATCGAAATGGACAACATCAGCAGATAATATTGGAATTAGCACAAAAAAGTTCAATTTTTTATATTCCCATAGAGCATCGGCCATTTCATCATTGGCCAAAAAAGGAGTTGATGAACATGAGTTAATCAAAATTACGGGAGATTCGAGTGCCCACTGCTCAAAACCATATTTACAACTAGATGCAGAACATCATTTAAACCTTATTCAAAATTTTGGAGAGGGCAACCCTGAATCTGCCGCCAACCAAACTCATCACAGAAAAGAATCAGAAGTATCAAATCTTTCATCAGATGGGATTTCGTCTGCTGCAATCGAAAGGAACAATTCCAAATAATTAACTATAACAATTGTAACTTTTACTTCAAAAATTAATTTGAACATGTTCCAATTCATTATTTCAAAACATTGTTTGTCCCATGAATCGTTATTTTCTTCACTTTCTCAAATGACCATATTACTGTTAGACATATTTTCTCGTGAAATATTCATGTCGAATACCACTCGAGGTAAAATTTAAGTAGGTAAAATTTCTATCTTGTAACATTCAAGTTGCTCATGACATTTTTTCCAAAGTCACTTAGTCAGTTGACTAATTTAATTGTGAATTTTTATTCAATATATTTGTGAAACTTAAAGCCAAGTGTTTTTATTTTAAATATCAGTATTCAATCATGTTTCACCAAGTGATAAGCGAAACTTCAATATTAGTTATTAAAAATGTATCAACTTAAAAATTCAATGTTGAAAAAAGTAACAAGAATTGAGAGCTTCACTCTCCTTTAGAAACTTCTTTTCGGGTTATGGGCCCATTATCAAGACTGAACAGAAAAATACTCAACAAGCTTATTTATAATATTGATTGTAGTAGAGGGGAAATTTGGTATTCAACTTGTTCATTTAGGATGGGGTAATTCCTCTTAATGGCACTACTATTTTCTAAAATTTCCAACAGGTCAAGACGTTTGCCCTTTTTACCTGGGTGGAGGCATATCGTTTTCTCGAAGTCGATGAAATGGTTAAATTTTATACAATGCTCTGAGAAACCAGTGGTGTTTTTGTTAAACAAAATTGACTTTTTATGTTCTTCTACGCGAGTGTTGATTTTTCTGCCTGTTTGTCCGATATAAAAGGATGGGCATTCATTACAAAAGATTTTGTAAACATCACTGTTTTCTCCAATATTGTTCCTATCCTTGTTATTGACTAAGAGTGACTTTAAATTACGTTTATTTGTACATATGCTTTTAATACCGTTTTGTGATAATCTGTTGATGATTTTATTACTAATTCCCGGAATATAGTTTATTAAATGATATTTTTGTTCGCTTTTTATGACTAGTGAGGGATAAATCGAATTTAGAATATTCTTATGTCGTTTTTTCTTTATCATTTGATCAATCAAGATGTCTTTATAGCCGTTATTTATTGCTAATAATTTTAAAATATTAACTTCCTTAGTGAAATTTTCTTCAGAAAGAGGAATGGCAAAAAGTCTATGTATGAATGAGTGAAATGCACTTAATTTAATTTTAATTGGTTGACTGCTATCATTGTGTATTAGCGTATCTGTAAAAGTAGGTTTCTGTAGATATTAAATGTAAGAGCATGTTCTTTTCTAGTTATTTGGATATCTAAAAAGTTAAGGGAATGTTGTTCATTTTCTATTTCTTTTGTGAATTGAATTGAAGGGTGAAAAGAGTTAATGTATTTGAGAAAATTATCTAACTGTCTATCCGTCCCACATCATATACAAAAAATGTCATCAACATAACGCCGCCATAATAAAACATTACTTATCAAGCTGTTTGTAGATTCAAAGATTTTATTCTCTAAGTCAGACATAAAGATTTCACTGAGAAGAGGTGATAACGGTGAACCCATTGGCAAACCATCTGACTGTTGATAAACTATGCCATTAAATTCAAAATAACTTTGTTTCAGACATAGAGTCGATGCCGAAATCATTTCCTGAACTATTTCGGGTGATATATTACTATTTGAATACAAATTCCTTCTTATGATATTTTTCAATTCATTGTTCGGAATAAAAGGAAATAAATTTATTACGTCAAAAGAGATTAATTTTGCATCGAGTGGAATCTTGAGATTTTTCAACTGATTAATGAGCTGTAAAGAGTTTTTTATACTGTAAGTAGGATTGAATTGTATCAATGAAGGTAGTTTTTTATTTAGATATTGACATATTTTATAGGCGGGTGCATTTATGTAAGATACTATTGGACGCACAGGACAGTCAGGTTTATGTATCTTAGGTAGAGTGTATAACCTCGGAATTTGCGGATTCATCGTGGACAAAATTGCAAGATTGGTATGTGAAAAAATATTTGGGCAATTCTTAATGAGATATTTTACTTTTGATTGGTATTTCATTGTAGGATCATTTTTGAGTTTCATGAAGTTGTTGGAGTTGAATAGATTTTCAGTTTTTTCTACAAAAGTTTTTTTGTCCAAAATAGTGACAGTATTTTGGACAAAAATTAAGAGGAATTACCCCATCGCAAATGAACAAGTTGAATACCAAATTTCCCCTCTACTACAATCAATATTATAAATAAGCTTGTTGAGTATTTTTCTGTTCAGTCTTGATAATGGGCCCATAACCCGAAACTAGTTGACTAATTTAATTGTGAAATTTTATTCAATATATTTGTGAAACTTAAAGCCAAGTGTTTTTATTTTAAATATCAGTATTCAATCATGTTTCACCAAGTGATAAGCGAAACTTCAATATTAGTTATTAAAAATGCTAGCAACGCATATCTCGCTACGTATTACAGAAGAGTACTTATCAAATTCAAAACATGCAACAACCATATTTGGTTCAACAAAGAATGTTGAAGAACAAATTAACACCGAAATACATGAAGATCTCTTGCAAGCATGATTCGAAAGAATTTAAATCAGCCGTACATGCAGCCCATATATTTTGGTTGAAGATGGAAATCAAAAAATGGTACAAACGAAGATACAATTTAGGACTTCACCTCAAAATCATCCATAGTGAATTGTCTTATAGAACTCACCCTGTTGAATTTGATGTTATCGACAAAGCTATGAGAGAAGAAGTGAAGAAAATATGCCATGAACAATATGAGAGACAATTGAAGAAGCTTAAGGAACTAACCAATTCTTGTAAGTCCTTTCCTTTATTGACTAATAGTGACACAAGAACAGATATTCAGTTTCATAATAGAGTCCAAAATTTCACAAATACAAATTTCAGTAATGAAGAAATGAAACTACTAAACAAAGGACTAAAATATTGCCCAAAACTCCATAATAAAAATGACATAAAACTTTTAGCCGTTAACACTGAACTGGCCTTGAATTCAACAAATATAAATAATTCGAACTTTGAAAAAACTATATGTGCCAACATCATATCAAAAACTCAATCTTTCATTGAAAAAAATGAATTGAATATTATCAAACAGTTAAAATCAAAAATTTCAGAAAACAACTTAATAATATATAAAGCGGACAAAGGTAATACTGTCACTATTTTGGACAAAAAAACTTAAGTAGAAAAAACTGAAAATCTATTCAACTCCAACAACTTCATTAAACTCAAAAATGATCCTACAATGAAATACCAATCAGAAGTAAAATATCTCATTAAGAATTGCCCAAATATTTTTTCACATAACAATCTTGCAATTTTGTCCACGATGAATCCGCAAATTCCGAGGTTATACACTCTACCTAAGATACATAAACCTGACTGTCCTATGCGTCCAATAGTATCTTACATAAATGCACCCGCCTATAAAATATGTCAATATCTAAATAAAAAAACTACCTTCATTAATACAATTCAATCCTACTTACAGTATAAAAAACTCTTTACAGCTCATTAATCAGTTGAAAAATCTCAAGATTCCACTCAATGCAAAATTAATCTCTTTTGACGTAATAAATTTATTTCCTTTTATTCTGAACAATGAATTGAAAAATATCATTAGAAGGGATTTGAATTCAAATAGTATTATATCACCCGAAATAGTTCAGGAAATGATTTCGGCATCGACTCTATGTCTAAAACAAAGTTATTTTGAATTTAATGGCATAGTTTATCAACAGTCAGATGGTTTGCCAATGGGTTCACCGTTATCACCTCTTCTCAGTGAAATCTTTATGTCTGACTTAGAGAATAAAATCTTTGAATCTACAAACAGCCTGATAAGTAATGTTTTATTATGGCGGCGTTATGTTGATGACATTTTTTGTATATGGTGTAGGACGGATAGACAGTTAGATAATTTTCTCAAATACATTAACTCTTTTCACCCTTCAATTCAATTCACGAAAGAAATAGAAAATGAACAACATTCCCTCAACTTTTTAGATATCCAAATAACTAGAAAAGAACATGCTCTTACATTTAATATCTACAGAAAACCTACTTTTACAGATACGCTAATACACAATGATAGCAGTCAACCAATTAAAATTAAATTAAGTGCATTTCACTCATTCATACATAGACTTTTTGCCATTCCTCTTTCTGAAGAAAATTTCACCAAGGAAGTTAATATTTTAAAATTATTAGCAATAAATAACGGCTATAAAGACATCTTGATTGAACAAATGATAAAGAAAAAACGACATAAGAATATTCTAAATTCAATTTATCCCTCACTGGTCATAAAAAGCGAACAAAAATATCATTTAATAAACTATATTCCAGGAATTAGTAATAAAATCATCAACAGATTATCACAAAACGGTATTAAAAGCAGATGTACAAATAAACGTAATTTAAAGTCACTCTTAGTCAATAACAAGGATAGGAACAATATTGGAGAAAACAGTGGTGTTTACAAAATCTTTTGTAATGAATGCCCATCCTTTTATATCGGACAAACAGGCAGAAAAATCAACACTCGCGTAGAAGAACATAAAAAGTCAATTTTGTTTGACAAAAACACCACTGGTTTCTCAGAGCATTGTATAAAATTTAACCATTTCATCGGCTTCGAGAAAACGATATGCCTCCATCCAGGTAAAAAGGGCAAACGTCTTGACCTGTTGGAAATTTTAGAAATTAGTAGTGCCATTAAGAGGAATTACCCCATCGTAAATGAACAAGTTGAATAACAAATTTCCCCTCTACTACAATCAATATTATAAATAAGCTTGTTGAGTATTTTTCTGTTCAGTCTTGATAATGGGGCCCATAACCCGAAACTAGTTGATTAATTTAATTGTGAATTTTTATTCAATATATTTGTGAAACTTAAAGCCAAGTGTTTTTATTTTAAATATCAGTATTGATACATTTTCACAAAATCACTAATTTTCTGGAATAAAAATCCTCGTATACGCCTTTTGTACCAACAGTTGTAATGAAAACTATTCATTTTTTGAACAAACACACATTACAGAATATTCAGTTGAAAAAAATTGGCTTTTACAGGTAATGATAAAAAACTTATCGGGGTTTAAAGGTGGAATTTTGAGAAATTTGAGAAAAAAAATTATATCTCCTTAACTGAGTCTTATGACCCAGAGTCTAAAGAGGAAAGGTAGCAAATGACCCCAACAATACCCCAAAAAATTTTGGTGCTTCATGTGCCAAACACCACCCTGTATATTCGAAAGAACTTTACACATTGTTTAGAAATAAATTTACAGAGATAGGTATAACAGCTAACTAGTGTTTTATTGTTACAATCGAAGCGCAGTCTCTCGAAGCCAGTCTTCTGCTTGTGAAGTTGAAACATGAATATCCTCTAGTGCACCGTCGAAATGGGTTTGAGGGCATTCTGTGACCAGATGGAGGATGGTTTGTTCGGTTGCTCCGCATTTGTTACACTGAGGATTTTCCGTGATACCCCATTGATTTAACGTTTTGTTGCACACTCCGTGCCCCGTTCTAATTCTATTAAGGTTGCACCATTGTCTGCGGATTAGATTGAATTCACTTGATTTGGCTAGTTGATCCTGGATGAGGTAGGAGTTTCTGATCTCTCTGCTTTCCCACTCAGCGGTCCAATGCTGCTGTATAACTTGTGAAGTTAGTCAGTTGACTTGCCGTTCTTACTGGGGGTTGTCTGGATTTTAATCTTTGTTGTCTGTTTCTAGTTGGTTCTTCAATGTCGTCATTTATTGGCAATGTTGTATTGTTTTGACATTTTTCAACTTGAGCTTTTAGTGTCGCCATTCTTCTTGTGGGGCGATGTTGCACAGAACTGGGAGCCACGCATTTGGTGTCGATTTAATGCTACCCGATATTTGCCGCATCGTTTGGTTCAGCTGTGTATCTATGATTGAGGTATGATGACTATTTAACTGAACTGGCGCACTAAAATAGCGCACTGGTTCTGAGAACTGTTGCGCTCCAAGATGAGTTGACCAGTTGTTTATAATATTGTTTCTGGTTCGAACTTTAGATGATAATTTTTGCAGGTGTGGTTTAAAAGGTAATGTTCGGTCGAGTGTAACTCCTAGATATTTTGGTGTTGGGCTGTAATTTAGTACTACTCCCCCAAACTCAAAACGCAGCTGTTGATTTACTTCTTCATTGTTTAGATGGAAGGCCGTCACTTTAATTTTTGCTGGATTTGGTTGAAAGCCCCATTTCTCAAAGTATTCACCCACAATTAGCAGGTCTTTTTCCAGTACCTCTTGGCATTTTAGCATAATTTTGTCTTGTATTCCCAGAGCCTTATTGTCCGCGTATATAAACTTTCTCGATGTTGTAGGTGGGACGTCTGAGGTATAAATATTAAACATCAGTGGTGATAGTGTCGAGCCTTGAGGTAAGCCATTTTGCAGGGTTTCAAAACTACGTGAGATCAATGAATGCAACTGCTGTTTTGAGTTTCTTTCCGAAGTTATTTTTGATAAATGTTTTAAGAGCTAGTGCTTGATCGCAGCAGTTTCTTCCTGGCATAAAACCTGCTTGCTGTGGAGGTATATTGTCTTTTACGCTCTCTATTAGTCTTGCGAAGATTATTTTCTCAAAGATTTTATAGCGCTCATATAGGATCTTTGCTTCTTTGAAGAGTTTTGGAAGTTTTTGTTTGCTCATTATGTCGTTGAATAAATTAAGAAGTGTTCTGGGGCCAAGGTTTTTCACAAATTCAGGATAAAGTTTTAAAGCATTTAACTGCTTTTAATGCTTCTGTGAGTTCGCAAGCATCGATGCTGTTCATAATGGGTAGAGTTTGCTGTTGGGAAAATCGAAAAGTTTTTAATTTCGATCACACTGCTCTTCTGTGTTCCTTCTCAATTATTGGTTCTGAAAGTTGTTTAAAGCGGCATGCAATACTTTCTGGTTCGGGACTATTTATGGACTTGTTGTGCCTGTCTCTAATTTACGTAAGAGGCTACACGCAGTTCAGCTAATTTAGGTTCTCAAGGGCTTCCCGCTATCTGTTTGATCTAGTATTATTTATCGATCACAGCGGTTGTTCTTCCATTTCTGGATCATTAGTTTGTTGGTATTCGTCATACAAGTTTTCGCACTATTGTGTCCAGCAGGGTATATTTGACTCTTTGATACCTCTAGGTACGTATTTTTGAGCTGCGCTTATTAGCAGTGCAGCAAATCTCTCATAGCTTGCAGCCTTGGGTTCGATATGTCTGATATAATCTTCCATTTGTCTTTCCTAATGTTCCACTTTGGTAATGATACTCAGTTAATAATGGGAATTGCCGTGCCTAGGGTGGTGACTATGGGTCAATATTATGTCTTAGAGAAGCTGTCCAGCACGTCTCGAACGGCTTCTATTTTATAGTTCGCAGAGAAAATGAAGGTCAGGTTTGGATTGTACTTTCTATACCATCTTGCTGAATGGAAGGTTTGTTTCTGTTTTGCGTCATAAAGTAGACAGAATTGAACATTTTGCGACTACTCATATAATTGTACATCTTGTTCGTTACATTGATTGTAGCCCCATATAGTATGTTGGCTATTAAAGTCTTCAGTGTAGGGTCATAGAGGGAAAAGTGGCGCATGTAAAATTCAAGGTATAATAAAACACTTACAAAATTATCTAACTCATTTGAAATTAACGCAGACGATAACCTGGAAATACTAATACATAACTTGCATGATATAAATCTGTTAAAATAAATAGTTTACAAAAAAATGTGATTCAAAGAAAAAATATGACATGAGGCACTCTGTACTGGGAGATGTACACAGTGGCTCGCTTGAAAGTACACAGTGACTCAATTGTAATAGAATTAAGTACGCAGATACTAGTAGAGCAACCGATGATCTGCTGAATTAATTATTACAAAAATGTCACAACAAATGTTGAACAGTAGGTAAATTAAACAAACATTCTTGAAAAAAGTTAAAATTCAAAACAAAACATTAACGTAGATTTATTATATTAAAATTTATAGCAAAATAATAGTAAGACTGTTATCTCGAAGTGCTTCCAGACATAGTAGGCTTTGGTAAAATATATCGTATGTTTTCTTCGTAGATCTGGTTCAGTAGGCATATGAAATTATTGACGATGTTTGTCCTTCACTCTTAAAAAACTGATGAAATATTCCAAAGATTCATTTCTAGGTTCAAGTATCTGTCCTGCGTAAAAAATAGTTTGTTTTTAATGGCAATTTTAGTCAGCACATAATCCCCTTGGTTTTGTATCCGTGATAATGGCAATTCAAGATCCTTCTCTATTAAGACAACATCACAGTGTTCAACGTTTTCGTCATCGTACCAATTGTCGTCATCATCAGAATCACATAGTGACAAACTTTCTTCCATTCGTCTTAAGAGTAACTTCTTAGAACTTGTCGAACCAGTTTTGCGTTTTTATTTTTCTTAGTGTCCTTTCTTCTCTTATCTGCATTTCTTTCCATCTCAATTTAATTTTTTTCAGGAGTGTCCGTAGCAATCATACTCCTTCCTAATTTCCGGGGTTTCCGTTTATTTTGTCTCGGGTCAGCCTTCAGAGGCTCTCGAAATTGTTGTGGTGATGCGTAAATTGTAGATGAATCAGGCGATTCCACAGGAAGATCAGATAAACGAGAAATAGATAGTTGAGTGATAGATAGAGAGCAATGATTAACTGCATCAGATATGACACTTATATCAGAGGAAGTTGAGGGTTTTGTTGATTGACAAGATTGGGAACCAGTTTCAGCATTATCAGACGTTTTCAAATTATTATAATAGCGTCTTATAGTAGTAGCTGCTATTTTCTAATCTTTAGCAGCCTTTCATATCATCTTCTGTATGGTTTCCAATTTTTCTTTCCGTCTTTGTACCCCTTCAATGTGAGCCACTGTGTACCCCTTCAATATGAGCCACTGTGTACCTTCACACGTTAATAATTATAAATTCAATTACAAACGTGATCAAACCATAAAAAGATAATAATTTGTTTGAACTGAAATTGTATGTGATCATATTATATAGAAAATTACTTTCACCTGTGATATTTTGAAGACTGTTCAAGATATTTGAAAATAATTCCTACTTCCAGAAAAAAGAATCACACCACAAAATGAAACATGTGTCTACAACACAACGTTATCTGTTCGCAGCAAACATTGGACTAGTCCATACTTGACCGATGTAAACATGGTACGCATTATAAAAAGGACATGCGTAGGAAACGAAAAAGACTGTTAATATACCCAATGCACCACTGTGTACACATGCGCCACTGTTGCCACTATGACCCTATATGGTCGAGTGTTCAAAGTTAAGCAGGGTATTATCTGGCCACTTTGCGTTAGGTGGTTTATATATGTTTGCCATCGTAACTTCTTCCATCTTTACAGCCAATATAAACAGATCTTGGGATGAGTGCAAGCAAGTTGATTCTACGTTCTTCTACCTTGTCTGCAGTAGGTTGCAATTAAATGTTGTACATGATTTATGGCTGCTATTAGGACAAAGTCAGATATTTGACCTCGGCTACTGATTTGGCGGTCTGCTGCGTGTGTTTCTTGGATTGTAACTACGTCGATAAATTAATAAAAATATTAATAAGAACATCATAAAATGTGCGGTTATAATGTAGTTTTTAATCTTATTTTCCTCGAAAATAATGGACTTTTGAAAGTATCGAAACTCAATATAGGTAATATAGCATAATTTTGAATGATTTATTGATCAATAGTGAGGTGCATGAGTGATTTTCATATCTATTTCATACGTCCAGCAACACGTTTGCAAATGTCAATGGGCAAGAGAATAGCAGCAATGTGCATGATCAATCGGTAGTTAAAGATTTGGAAATTAATTATCCACAACACGTCCGAATTTAAGACTTCTACGGTTTGTCAAAGTGTGCATTGGAAGTATTTTGAATCACCAAACCACTCCAATTTGAGTTAGTTGGTTGAACATTTGTATATGGATTGAGTTAATGCTTTTGGCGGTATAAACTTTTTTTCTCACTCTGCCACTATCATGTACAGATTTGTTGTTACTCGTGGTGTATGTAGATTTGCGAATCTCCATAGCTTATCCAGATTCAATTGGATTTCATTGAGGAGATTTTGCTGTATTTTGCACCTCCACAGCTTCTGCCAATTTAGTTGAAAGATTTAAATTTGGTGCGTCGATTGAGTTGATATTAGGAAAGTGCCCACTGAAGATCTCAATTGATTCAGAATTTTTTTCTTACGGTGAAAAATTAGTGAAAGCAACTAGGAGTTTGAGAGGCGATGCTAAAACTTGGTATCAATTTTGGAGACCTGAAACTAAAGATTGGTCCACTTACAAGCAGGCAATACCAAAAAGTTTTGCACCTAAATGCAACTTTATTAGCTGCTACTTTTAATTCCGAATCTTGTAAAATCTTATGCTGAATTTGGTAGAGAAAAGTTAGCAAAACTTGAAAGATTGCACTTCAATTTACCTGAGAATATTTAGGTTGAACTTATTGTCGGTAGTACAACTGATGATATGCAAAATCTATTTCATACTAGAATTCAGACAATGAGAGTTTCATTTATTTCTTCATATGGCTACACAAAAACCTCAAAAAATGTTCATTATTCAGTAGAAACTGAAAGGCGTTCACAAGAATGAAATTCTGATTTTCATGTATCTAAAAACTTCAAAAAAATATTAACCATCCTGTACTTACACATATTACTTGTTTTACTTGTGGTAAAGTTATGCATAAATCAACTGACTGTGTCAAAAGATTCAGAAGTGATGTAAGAAAAGAGTCCATATAATTAGTAATTGTTTCACTAAACAGAGTTCAGAAAAAAAAAGGACAACTCAGAAAATTAATTTTGTTCTTTCATGACAGTCCAACAATATCACAACTGTTCCAATGAAAGAAAAAAAAAATGCATGCATTAATAGGTACAAGTGCCGATGTTGGTTTACTTGCAGAAAGAGCCTTGAAACGTTTAAATATCCAGACTAAACATTCATTTACACCCTTGAGTGTCTTTACTGGAAAATAGTAAACAGTCTAGCTACGGTCATGGCAATAACGACTTCCGACGATTTATCTGTTGAAATTCAATACCGTGTCGTCACCGATGCACGTCTGAGAAATGACGTCATAATTGGCCGTGATATTTTAAATCAAGGAATTTCTGTTGTTTCTAATTATAACGGCATTAAAATAGTAAGAAATTACACTTTATCGAAAAATATTGATACGATTGTTGTGGAAAAGCCTGCTATTATATATTTATATTGTTATATTATATTGCTCGTGCAGTATTATAACTTCATTTCATTTTCAAAATATACATCACTGACTTAATGCTCCGCTAATACTTGACAAAACCTGAGAAAATCTAAGGCGGATTTACTAGTGTTTTCTTAATATCCATTCATTCATCCTTTCATTCTATTTTATCTAGCACGCGCAATGCCTAACCAGACGGTGTCTTATTCCAAGGCTTTTCCTGTTGAGCAAAGTTTGTTTGAATAATATGTGTATTATTGTGTATAAGAAATTACCACCCCATTTGTCCAACTTTTCTTCAATAGGTATTTTATTAACAATATATAAGTGATATCTGTTGTGAATTTTTTATATTTATGAGATGTTTGGATGAGTAAATCTTAAGTTCAATAAAGATCGATATCGGGTTGGTATGATTTTGCGCAATAATTAAATGGAGGGCCCAGATCGAACGAAGAAGACTAATTGTCTTGAAACCGACGCTATTGATATTATAACCATAATCTATTAAAACATAAAAAGGAACTTACCAGAATCTCTACAGAACAAAGAAAATTATTCGAATTTCACTGTAGTATTTAGCTGATAATGCTCAGCATATTTGTTAATTTTTTTCATGAAAATAAAGATTTGTTCTATTTATTTACAGGGTGAGATCGTATAGATAGATACAAATTCAGACAATTATAAATATGATCTGAATAGAAAAAAATTTAGCAAGGGCATGTCTCAATTTATTCTCACCCCGTAGATGCGCTTCATAGACTTCTATCATAATATTTTGCACGTTGCCCGACCTTACCACATTACGCATCATAGAAATAAAAAAATAGCATTTTTTCAAATTTCATTTTTGTTTATTACTTTTCTATTTACAAATTTCAAGTTTCACCGAGAGAACATATGTAAATTGATATTCAATTCTGTACACTGTCACTTATTTTTGAAATCATTTCAGTAAACTATGATCCATTAATTTCAGAGTAATCTATATTTCCTGTGATCTTGCCGCAACTTACTTTAACTATTTTTGTAGGCCTTCCCTCTGTAATAATAACAATAATACAATGTAGCTAAATTCTTCTGAGATAAAATTATATTCTCTTACGCAAAGCAATATCATATGTTCTACAATTTCAACCATTTATAGGTCAACATAATTACTGAAGTATCTCTGAAGTTAATATCAAACCACACAAAGGTTTGACAGAATATTTTATTTCGATTTATTCATATTGATAAAAATATTCATTAGTTTCCTATGCACATTAGTACCTTTATTATTAGAAGCAAAACAAGAAACATTCCAAAATAAATTATCAATCACTGTCGACTTCAATCAATTCGTGGTGTATTATGTCCGCCCTTCAAAAATTGATTTTCATGAGACGAATGTTCATTAGTTTACAGTAAATAGAATGAAAACAACTAGAATGGACGAAGTTATAATATCTGAAAATGCATTTTCCTATTTGCAATCTTCATTCATAGTTCTCAGGTTTTTTGGTATGGTACCAGTGAAAAGTGATTACAAGAACAGTCATTATATATTCAAGATTTCCAAAAAAATTATTTTGCTGAATTATGCAATTGCACTTACTTTAGGTGAGTTGTAATGAAAACTAATGAAATAATAATAATTCTTTTTATTCGATATGTTTCGGAGTATTAAATCAATCCACATGAAAATTGGGAACCTAGTCAAAACCGAAATATATTTTGTTAGTATAGCTACCTCCATACTCAACGAAACTTCATTCATGCGAATAAAATTTTGTTTACTTTGTTTGTTACTTTGCCGTTGAATAATATCTACATCTTTCTCTTGCTTCACTATTTTTTGTTATTTTTAGGAGGATTGGCAGCTTTTGGTTTATGGTGTGAATTAAATGACTATAGAAGTGGCAGACCATCCTTCAGGATTGAATCGGATATCGACATGTATATCACTATGTTTTACGGAGGCTCAATCATTTCGAGTATAGTTTCAGCTATTCTGAGCAGCCCTTTTAAAGTAAAATACTTGATGAATGCATTGCACTGTATACATAGGGTGAATATTCCACGAATACTTCTTGGCTCCAAAGATGAAGTGATGTATTCTAACTGTAATGATTAAGCTTCAAAGTATGCCCTCTCATAGTAATAATTAGAGCCAAAGATAATAACCTAAGCGCATGTTAAATTTCACAGACTTTTCTTGTGTAATGGTTTCCAATATATTAGTAAAAAAATTTACGGATCCTAACAACATTGCGTGTCACTTCTCATAATAATAATTTGCAAAGTTGTCTTAACCCCTCCTCCAATAAAATATATTTAGAATATCTCAATTATATATTTAAGTTCAATCTCAGATTTCTGCTAAAAACTGGTATAAAATATTCATTTATATATCATTCTATGAGTTGAAACTAGCCGTCAATTTTATATGCCCCAGAGTATAAACTATGCTGTTACCAATCAAGTTATCGACAAGCTGTACGTGAAAAAACTAACCTGCATAATATACTGAAAAAATATTTATAAAAGGTAAGCCCAAACTTTCTATTTGTAAAGGAGCGAGTGAAGGTGACCAATATATCTCCAAAGCTGTCTTCTGCGATACGTAAACATTTCTTCCGACAGCTTGACTGAAACAATGAAGCCCTGTGTATAAATAGAGAATTACTTAACTATCAAAGCTACACAGATAACATTGTTCTGATTGCTTATATACAGGAAAAACAGCAATATGCATTGGTAAAGGCCTAATAATGAATTTAAGTGTGACAAAAAACATGTTCGGTGAACTGGAGAAACAACATGTTCTAAAAGTGAATAGCATTCATCAGAACTCGTAGATAAATAGCTGTATATTCGTGGACAAATAATATATATTTAGTAGTCTAGCTAAATACCTTTAAAAATCAACAGAAGAATCAAAGTGGTATTTATGGGTTAAAGAGTAAATTCCATTAGCTTCAATTGCAAAATTGAGTCACTTCTGAACGATGTATACCATTAATCATGACAGACGAATGCGAAACATGGTAATATCATAGAGTATTATCATAGCAAGGCTTCAGTCAGGTTGTTCAGAAGTCCGTGGAGCGGTATACCCTCCAAATATATAATGTATAATTATATTACATAAAAAAGGCAACTTCTTCAATAATTGAAAAAAATTATCGAATTACTCTCCAAGGGAACTAGTTTTATGTATTCCGCGACGTGAAATCTACATTCACAACCCAACGGTGAATTATAATAATAAAAGGTCAAGATACTTCGAATCAAAATAAGCATATAGCTGTTCCGATCTTATAAGATTTCATAAGTGCAGCTTCTTTGACTAGGAGTGAGTCTAGATAACAACCCAAAGAGCCCTCCACCAAAGATTTTGGAAACCAACAACTCACCGCTTAAATCGAAAATGTAGAACTCCGTCGCGATAATGCATACTTCCTAACATCAAATGTCCACTCTACAACTGTAGCGTATGTGATTCCAAAGCACGCGATTTTAAAAACTCAGAACATACTCACGGGAGTGCGCTCCGTAATTACTCGCTGTTTAATAATTTTTTAAATTTTTGAAGAATTTTCCTGTTCACTTTATGTAATATACTAAATTGTCCATAGTCAAATATATATATATATATATATATATATATATATATATATATATATATATATATATATATATATATATATATATATATATAAAACTGTACTATCTTAAGGGTGTAGCGACTCAGGTATCTTATGGGAAAAAAGGAAAGTGTACTCGTTCTTCTTTACCGAGCTTTCGCAATAATTTATTGCTTCTTCAGGGTTTCGAAAACGAGGTTATAATACATCTAGCTAAGAACTTCGTCCGAACAAACATATGAGTTAAAATACAGGAATGTCTTGGATACATATCTCAAAAAAGGCTTTCAATTTTTATAAACTATATATATATATATATATATATATATTTATATATATATAAATATATATATTATAAATATATATATATATATATATATATATTTATATATATATATATATATATATATATATATATATATATATATACTGTAATTAGGTTAATGGGTGAAACGGCTCAAAGCGCTAGAATTTTGTAAACTCTTCTTTATTACATCAACGTTTCGGTCCAACCATTGGGACCTTCTTCAGGACTACTGAAAATACAAAAAATCTACAATAAATCAACATCCACTGACAATATGGGACTCCGACTCACATAAAATGAGATTATCGATATTAGACTACAACATTCCCCTTGAAATCTCACTACCATAAGAGGTAATCGCTCTCAAAAAACAATTTTAATCAGTCAAAGACATATTGAAAATCTACAATCTCTAACAAGGATAACTAATTACGTCTGAATACATTAAGAAAAACACAAATCAAGAAAATAATAAGAAACGGACCTGTCAAACAGCTGATTCAATAATCATTAAATGAATCTTAGGTTGACAATCATAGAGTAAATTTCCATGACAACCGACAGACTGAGCACAGAATTACAGAACCAATCCAATAAAACTAAGCAACACTACACTGTCACACCAACCATAACCATTACACTACTTTATTCTCAGATCCTCCCGTCTTTCTCTGGTCTCAAAGTCTCCCTCTCCTCTCTCGCAATTCGAATAGAAAAGAGTAAATATTACTCACATTGGCCACATCACTTCTTTGGTTCATAACATTGCCAGGGGATCTGATATTAAACATTTCTAGGATACATCTCTTCCTGTAATTACGTTCCACTTCCAAAATCTTTGCCTCCATGAATTTCATCACATGACCCGTGTCTCTACAATGTAAGGCTAGAGCACACTTCTTTGTCAAAATATTTATGTCGCTTTTGTGTTGACTAATACGTTTCTTCAGTTGTTGTGACGTTTGACCTATGTAATTCAGATCACACCCTATATATATATATATATATATATATATATATATATATATATATATATATATATATATATATATATATATTAATATATATATATATATATATATATATATATATATATATATATATATATATATATATATATATATATATATATATATATATATATATATATATATATAAACTCTTGATAATTATTAGCAATAACAGGCTGGTTGAATCTTGAAAAACTCGATTTTAATAAAAAATTTTTGACGTTCTACTATGATATTCGTAATTGAAATTTCTTTGACATTTATTGATTTAAAAAATTGAAAAAAAAATTTAAAAAAAATTGAAAAAAACAGGGCTGCTTAGTATATGCTATTCAGTTCAATATTAACATTCAAAATTGTTATCACCAGATGGTAAGGGAAACCAAAGAAACCCTCACCTACGTAATGTTTGAAAATAATAATAAAAGGGTACTATTTATCTAACAACAAAGAAATGAGTCATGGGAAAACATTAAAGAAGTGGAGTAGAATTATCGGTATAGACGCTTATATGGAAGCAGCCGTTGACACGTGTTTCGGACTCTTTGGTCCTCATCAGAACGGCGTAGCCAAGTATTGGATTGAAAATTTGAAGATGAAAAAAGTACAACAAACAAAATCCTTAGATACGGAAGATAATCACACAATTGTGGTTTATTGTCTGAACTCTCCGGTATGGGAGATTTGGTCAAACTTTGCCACGGAGGCGATTAATGCTATCCGCGAGATCTAAGAACGAGTAAATAAACAATAACAATGAAATTAGTTGCTGGAAAATATTAAATAGGTAGAGCAAAATTATCGGAATAGTTCGTTTATATGAAAGTAGCCGTTTTCAATGAAATTTTTTATTTATTTAGAATTTCAAATCTTTTAAAAAGGGGTACTTACAGTTATGCTCTACCTATTTAATATTTTCCAGCAACTAATTTCATTGTTATTGTTTATTTACTCGTTCTTAGATCTCGCGGATAGCATTAATCGCCTCCGTGGCAAAGTTTGACCAAATCTCCCATACCGGAGAGTTCAGACAATAAACCACAATTGTGTGATTATCTTCCGTATCTAAGGATTTTGTTTGTTGTACTTTTTTCATCTTCAAATTTTCAATCCAATACTTGGCTACGCCGTTCTGATGAGGACCAAAGAGTCCGAAACACGTGTCAACGGCTGCTTCCATATAAGCGTCTATACCGATAATTCTACTCCACTTCTTTAATGTTTTCCCATGACTCATTTCTTTGTTGTTAGATAAATAGTACCCTTTTATTATTATTTTCAAACATTACGTAGGTGAGGGTTTCTTTGGTTTCCCTTACCATCTGGTGATAACAATTTTGAATGTTAATATTGAACTGAATAGCATATACTAAGCAGCCCTGTTTTTTTCAATTTTTTTTCAATTTTTTAAATCAATAAATGTCAAAGAAATTTCAATTACGAATATCATAGTAGAACGTCAAAAATTTTTTATTAAAATCGAGTTTTTCAAGATTCAACCAGCCTGTTATTGCTAATAATTATCAAGAGTTTAAAAATAGATCACAGGCAACAACTATTCGAATAAATATATATATATATATATATATATATATATATATATTTCATGTGAGAAATATGTTCTCCTACGTCAATTCTCAGTTTTGTAGTGGCTTTTCGCGAAGAAGGCTCACAAAAGTATCATTCTTCTGAAATCGTTCAAGAATTGCTACTTTCGCGCACTATTTTCAGTCCCCAAAATACGATTATCTAGTATTTTAGTACGTTGCTGAACATTTATATAATACCGGGTGTCCGCGGAAGGTGGCTCGCCCCTATAACTTTTCTGATTTCGGAGATAATGAAATAAAATTTAGAGGATCTGTTTAATGCATAAAACTGCATTTTTTGACAAGTAATTCAACTTCATGCAACTTCAGGTTTCACCGGAAGTGACATAAACTTTCGATTTTCAAATGGGACACCTGGTATATTTTTAGTTTTTTGTCTCTAAATGACATTAAGAATACAACCATGTATCATTTGTTACTTTTTGTAACCTTTTTTTTATTTTTTTTTCGAATTAAATTTTTATTCTACAGGGCTATGGATGCATTCAAATAACTAATTTCGGTCCTTAAATATTTGTTAAAATTCAACTTTACTGTTTTCGATCAGAATGTTCCAGCTATGCGACTTTTGATTCTAAAACTTTCATTACTTTTTTTTTTCAAATGGCAACATGGTGGCTCGTCGGGTTAAAAAAAAAGATCATTTTATTACGTTCAATTTGATACCGCACTCTAAGTATTAGGTAGAAAACTCAAATTTTAATGAAGAATCTTATTGAGATTAAAATAAGATTTGAAATCATCGAGTAGCCTGTGACCAACATAACTGAAACAAAATCATTAATTGTAGCGGTAAAATTTGACGTGTCGACATATTATTTTACATCTCTTCTACAAAGTGAATTAGGTATAATGGCTCGTCGTGTTAGAAAAAAATTTATTACGATTAATTTGATACCGCACTCTAGGTATCAGGTTGAAAGAAAACTTTCGATAAAAAACTGAAAACACCATAACGTTAGAAGTTTTCTATAATGAAGCACGTGTTGAAAATTAAATAATTATATTGAAACAACTTATTTACAAATCTTTACAGTTCCAGATGTTCAAAATGACCTCCATCTTGTTGCTGACAAAGGCGAACTTTTCTTATTGTTGCTTCTACAACGTTTCTCAACTGTCTTGGTGAAATTCTTTGAATAGCTGCCCTCACTTTGCCCTCTAATTCATGTCGTGTGGCAGGAGGTATATCATAAACCTCGTTTTTAATAGTTCCCCATAAAAAAAAAATCTAGAGGCGTAAGGTCAGTTGATCTGAAAAGTTTTTCAAAAGGAAATAAAGAAAAGTATAAATTGAAAGCAACCCTATTTCACCTAGCCGGCCACCTAACTAGACCCATATTTCCAATCCACATTTCGTTGTACGTTTCATCTAGATATTCCGTAACTGCCCTCAGGTTGTGAGGAGGGGCACCATCTTGTTGGTAATATATTCCAACTCGATTTATCAGTGGAACTTCGTCCAAGAAATGCTCAATTTCCTGCGAGAGGAAACTTAAATATCTAGCCCCTGTCAGGACACCTTCAAAAATTATATGGCCTAAAATTCTGTCCCCCAAAATTCCAACCATACAATTGAAACCAAACCGTTCTTGGAAATTTCCTTCCTCCATCAAATGTGAATTTGCATCGGACCAATATCGCTTATTATTTCTGTTGAAATGTCCCAAATTAGTGAAACGGCTTTCGTCAGTATAAAGAATTTTATATGGAAATGTGTCATCCTCCAAATATTTTCTAAGGAACCAATTGCAATATTCAAGTCTCCTTGCATTATCGTTTTGGTACAGGTGCTGGTGTAGTTGATATTTAAATGAATGATATTTATGTTTCTTCAAAATTTTCGCTGCAGAAGTTTTCGAAATGTCACAGCGTCTTGCAATCTCCCTGAGTGACGTATTCATATTTAGTTGAACGTATGCCAGAACATCTATTTCTTTTTCTTCGCTCACAACAAATGAATCGTTTCCATCGTTATCAGGCTCATTTTGCATTTTTCGTACCAGTTTTGGAAAATAGTGCCGGGTAGGGTGACGCCGATCAGGATATCTCTGTGCGTAGAGATGTGCAGCATCGGTTGAATTTTGCCTACACTCTCCAAAAACTAATAACATATCAACTTTCTCAGGTCTCGTATGAATATTGTTATTTTCCATGATTTTCAAACAATGAAGTACACAATAACTAGGTACCTAATTGACTTTGTAGAAGATATGTAAAATAATATGTCGACACGTCAAATTTTACCGCATCAATTAATGATTTTGTTTCAGTTATGCTGGTCACAGGCTACTCGATGAATTCAAATCTTATTTTAATCTCAATAAGATTCTTCATTTAAGTTAAAGTTTTTTTTCAACCTAATACCTAGAGTGCGTTATCAAATTTTTATATTACCGATCGACGGCTAATAATTATATTTTCAAGTGAAAAATTCATCTGGAAGAGAATTTTTCTTGAAAAAATTGTGGCGTCTTTTCAAAACAAATATGGCACCGTCCTTTTCATAAACTTCATTTCCAACAATCAAATTCATCTAAAACAATGAAGATCCACGCGGTCGCCTGTTCTAATACTACTACAAACTTACCTTATGCGTCTCTTTCCAACACTCAGCGGCCCGGTTTACCGTCCTGGGACGTAGATTTCTAGGCGTGGCTTCGGAGTTACTTTGTTTGAGTTGTGTTGGTCACAGTGTAGTCGATGATTTCAAATGTTATTTTAATCTCAATAAGATTCTTCATTAATTTTAAAGAAAGTTCTAAGGTTATGGGATTTTAGGTTTTTATCGAAAGTTTTCTTTCAACCTAATACTTAGAGTGCGGTATCAAATTGAACGTAATAAAATGATCTTTTTTTTAACCCGACGAGCCACCATGTTGCCATTTGAAAAAAAAAAGTAATGAAAGTTCTAAAATCAAAAGTCAAAGCTTTATCAACAGTTTTGATAAAGCTACGAATGTCGTGGCGAAACGTCAACTTTTTAATAAAATCGAGTTTTTTAAGATTCAACAAGCCTGTTATTGCTAATAATTATCAAGAGATTAGAGGGCAACAGGCAAAAACAATTCGAATAAATAATTATATATATATATATATATATATATATATATATATATATATATATATATATATATATATATATATATATATATATATATATTTATATATATATATATATTTATATATTTATATATTTATATATTTATATATTTATATATTTATATATTCTATCCCAAGGCTTCTCCTATTCAGTTTATCGTAAACCCACCCATACAAACCGTTATCTGAACGCCCAGTCGCACCACCATCCCTCTCAACTTAACTCTGTAGTTAATACTCTAATCTACCGCTCCATTCGACTATCTGACGACGAACACCGTGAATCAGAACTCAAGACTCTAAAACATATATTATTACAGAACGGTTACAACACATATCAAATCAACAAGAACATACGCAAACACACAAACATCACCCCACCTCTACCACGTTCCAATCCCACTGACCAAGAATCTACACCTAAATTATTCCTTCCTTACATCAAAGGAGTAACAGATAAGATCGCAAGATCTCTCAAAAACACAAACATCAAAACAATATTCACCACCCAACAAAAACTCTCCCATCTAATCAGATCCGTCAAGGATAAAATTCCTAACGAAAATCACGGTGTTTATGAGATTCCCTGTTCCAATTGTCCTCGTTCTTATATAGGACAAACGAACCGACGAATTCAGGTCCGTGCCAGGGAACATTCACTTTCAGTAAGACATTCAGATGTCACCAACGCCCTTTCCCAACATCACACCCAAACGGGCCACATTATCGATTTCCCCAATACAAGAACTATTGCTCCCGTCCGATCATTCAAATCCCGAATATTTCGTGAAGCTGTAGAAATAGAAAAACGTCCAAATTGTTTGAACACCAGAGATGACAGTCACAGACTCCCATCAGCATGGAAGCCGCTTCTCAGTGGTCGCCGTGTCACACCCAATCGGAGTGCATCCCGCACTGATACCGTGCGTGAATACCCCATTGACGTCAATACTACGTCAATAACTACGTCAATAGAGTACCCGCCCCCCTTCCCTATAAATACGGCCACGCGACGATCGGCCCGTCAGTTGACTCTGAAGAGTAGGCAGGTTGAGACTTCAGAGTTGACAGGAAGCAGTACGGTTGGTGGAGTAGGCAGTTTGAGACCACGCAATCGTATTATTTCCGATTCCTCCTAATTCGACTCGTGGAGTAGGCAGATTGAGGTCACGTATCTGAATTATTTTCCCTTGTAATTCTCCTGAAGATGGCTTCGCAAAAGGAGCCGAAACGTCGAGAATTTTCAAATCTTTTACGCGGTTCATCCCGAGAACCAAGTTTTTCAAATACTTTCGACCGCGGAAATCTTTCTGAACATTTATATATATATATATATATATATATATATATATATATATATATATATATATATATATATATATATTATATATATATATATATATATATTATATATATATATATATATATATATATATATATATATATATATATATATATATATATATATATATACAGGCCGTTTTTTTTAGCTGATCCCACTATTGCTATCTCGGAAACGGAGAGACCTACAAGGTCGGTTAAATTGAATAAAAGTTTTCAATTTTGGAGAGGAATAATACGCCTTTTCAGATCTCAAATATCAATGTTTGTTATTGAGATATTCGCCAAAAACTTAAATAGTCGAATTTCGTTTTTTGACACTACCGCCTCCATTTCGAATGATGTTTAGATTTTGTATAAGAAGATGAGAATATTTTGTACATATACATACATACACATACTGTGGTTCTCTTCCCATCTAATATCAGCAGACCTGACTGTTGATATTATACTGAATTGCACGTAATTAATAACTGAAGACGGCCACAGCCGTAATAAAATTTTTTTGAAAAAAGTTAAATGGTACCCTATTCTTCGTCTTTTCAAAATCAAAATAATTTGAACCTATTTCGAACATTAAGTGGGTAAAAGTTTTTGTGGTATCCCTTACCATCTAATATTAACAGATTTGAATATTAATATTGGACTGAATAGCACGCAATAACAGAGAACGGCCACAGCCAAAAAATTTTGATGAAACATACTAGTCTTTTTTAACTATTCAAATTTTTCAATAAATGTCAAAGAAATTTAAATTTTTCAAAAGTTTTGAAAAAGCCACGAATGTCGTGGCGAAACGTCAACTTTTCAATAAAATCCAGTTTTTTGAGATTCACCAAGCCTGTTATTGCTTATAATTATCAAAAAGTTAAAAATAGTTCACAGGCAACAACAATTCAAATATATATATATATATATATATATATATATATATATATATATATATATATATATATATATATATATATATATATATATATATATATATATATATACAGTGCTTTCATGATGAAAGGAACAAATTCATTAAAAAAATTAGGTTTCTATTTCATGTTAAAATCCTCGGACAGGTCGATTAGTATTTTTATTTGGGCATTTTTCGCAATAAAAATTTTGTATACAGGGTGTCTCATTCAAGAGCTATGGCTTTGTCATTAGTTTTTTTAAAGGTAATACCCTGTATATTATTTCACTTTACAATTCTACGATAAATTCTTATCACTTTTTGTGAACATACCATATGCCTCAACTCGATGGATTGCCAGAAACGGAGATAGTGGGTAATGAGAGGTACGATATGAAAACACACAAATGTAATTACTAATTTAATTTTTACATATGTTCAATCTGTTGTCCGTTTACTTCGAGACATTTTTGAAGTCGATTCAATGTTTCCCGTTGCACATTTTCAATTACTTCTGGACTGATAAGTCTTATTTCCTGCCTGATTCTCTCTTTTAGATCATCAATATTATTTGGTCTATTCAAATAAACTTTAGACTTCAAATAACCCCATAAGAAAAAATCCAATGGGGTTATGTCCGGTGATCTTGGCGGCCACTCAATCGGACCTCTCCGTCCTATCCATCTGTTGGGAAAAGTTGCATCAAGAAATTGTTGAACAGCGATTGAATAGTGAGGAGGTGCCCCATCTTGTTGAAACCATATCTCGTTATTAGGTATGTCAGGATCTTGTGGGTTAGGAAACAAAACAGCTAAAGCCGGAATGAGTTCGAACTGGAGAAAGTTCAAGTAGTCCTCTCCGTTTAGTGTTCCTTCAAAAAAATAGGGACCAACTATACGATTTCGAACAATCGCTGCCCATGTATTAATTTTTTGAGGCCGCTGTGTGTGGCATTCTTGCATCCAATGAGGATTCTCGGTCGCCCAATACCTACAGTTTTGTCTGTTGACGTGGCCATTTAAAGTAAAGGTGGCTTCATCAGAAAAATTATGTTTGTAATGAAATTTAGATGTTGATTATGAATTTCAAGAATCTGCTCACAAAACTGTACTCTGCGGTCAAATCGTCTTCTAATAATTCATGTACCAGCTTAATTTTATAGGGATGATACTTATTTACCTTAAGTATTTTATGCACGGACCCTACTGATAAATTGAAATTATTGGAAATTGTAGTAATGGATGTATGAGGGTTATCTTGGGTTTCTAGTAGAACGTTCAGCACTGTTTCTTCAGATACTCTCGGTGGTCTTCCTTTAGGTAAATCTCTAACGTGGCCGTATCTCCTGAATTTTGATTCAATTTTGCTGACTGTCGATCTAGTAATTGGCAGACGATCAGGATGATTTTCATTGAATAGATTGCAGACTTCTTCTTGTGAACGCACCCTATCTCCAAAACCAATCATCATAAGTACTTCAATACGTTCTCTCTCAAGTAATTGCATTTTCTTAAACAATGAAGTAGTGTAGTGCCTGGAGCGTTAAAAACGTGAAAACTGCGGACTATACAGCACCAGTGAATGAATTCAGATGGTACATGTGAAATTTCATTCTTCAGATTTAATGACAATGTTTACCTAAATTTTTTTTTGTACTTTTAATCCACATTTTAAATCTCCAGGTGCTCCACTATCTCCGTTATAATCTGGGAATCCATCAAGTTGAGGCATATGGTATGTTCACAAAAAGTGATAAGAATTTATCGTAGAATTGTAAAGTGAAATAATATACAGGGTATTACCTTTAAAAAAACTAATGACAAAGCCATAGCTCTTGAATGAGACACCCTGTATACAAAATTTTTATTGCGAAAATTGCCCAAATAAAAATACTAATCGACCTGTCCGAGGATTTTAACATGAAATAGAAACCTAATTTTTTAATGAATTTGTTCCTTTCATCATGAAAGCACTGTATATTCATATAAATAATTATTGAACATGGACTGAATTCTACCTGAAAAGTCATTCTGTTTGTCACTTTCCTCAATGAATTTCATATGCAATAAGATGGATATCAGCCAGTGTTATAAATTTATTCAAAAAATTTGAAATTTCGGAAAAAATAGTATGCTCTTCATTGATTATACTCCAATACCTGATGACACATTTAGACGACGGATTTAACTTAACTAGCTATGTAGCTTAAAAGAACCGTTTATGATAGTTACGTATCCAATTGCTAGTCTGTTTAACATTTAGAGGTAGGACAGGTAGTACGCAGCCTGAAAGTCATGTAAAATACTTATTCTGAAAAAAAAGATTAATCCAGCATAAAATAACCCAAATTGTAGTTCATTATCAATAATAAACGTGAAATACCAACTGCGGATCATTTGAATGGGGAGACACGGAACCAGACCACCCCAAAGAAATTTTTTAAAAGTATAAAAAAATATTATTGACCCACGCTGAAAATTCAATAGCGTGACAATCACATTTTTTGAATAATCATACCAAAAAGCCAGATCATTTTGATGGTGTAAAAAATTGCCAGATACTCTAAAAATGTGTCTGTCATTGACTTAGAGCGTCATGTGTTTGGAGCAGATGTATTAAGCGTTTTCACTCTCGTATGTTTGTAGTAATATTATATACTGCGTTACCTTGAACACGTGAGTATGTTGCTGTTAATTGACAAACTACCTCCCCCGAAATTTCTTTTGTACGAAGAAAATTAAAGAAATATACAATTGACGAAAGATTTTGAAATAATCTTTCGTAATGTGGGTATAATAATAAAAAATCAATCCAAATCACAACATTATTCACAACAACAAAACACAGTGAATGAGAGTATTGACAGCAGAGTTTACCTAAGCGTGACGTCGTGCGCTGTGATTGGTGCTCCAGTCAACATGGCCGATTGCAGTATGTTAATGTTTTATTTTATAGAAAATATAAAAGGTATCAATTTTTGTATAAAACTATAGCAGTGTTTTAAATTTTTTCGATTTGAATTTTTCCCTAAAACCATTAAATCGACGATTTTTTGATACTGTCGTCATGCCTATTGAACATTCATAAAATCATTTTCTAATTTATATCTAATTTAACCCCTCCTGAAGATATTTCTTACTACGCCATTACTCTATAATATATACATTTACTAGCTATTTCTATATCCTTCATATTCCTTTATAACAATTAGGTGTTATAAATCAAATTAAGTAGGTACTAGGAGCTACTTTTATTTTACCGATTATTTTTTTGCCAAAGTATTGTGAAGTGTCACATTACACACCTCTACTTATTAGATTATATGGAGCTTTATTTAAAAAATCCTCTATATTCTTCTTCGAAAACACGTTCGATTTCTTGGGCACATTCTGTCGTTTTAGGAAGGCTAGCAGTTTCCCATGTTTGGAAATATCAGTCTTTTCTTCAATTTCCAGCATCGTTCGTATCATACTGTATATTGCCCACAAAGTAGACAGCTTCTTTTGTCTATTATGTTCTCCAAAATATGCCAGGAGTACACTTTTGGAACCGATATTTTTAACCTTTTTTTCTTCACACTACTTCCTATATAATGTAATGGCTTTTAGATACCGATGCTTACTTTTCTCTGGCACCAAGCCCTGGACCGCTGCATACTTCTGGTGGGGTACAATCCATAAATTCTTCGTCGGAAGACATGTTTTTTAATTTATTATTCGCGAATTTAATATCCGACTTTATCTGAAATTTATTGACTTCATCTGACATTTATTTAAATTGCTGACAATTGTATACCCAGTAGTCACGGTAACAATATTTCTACTTGATTATTCTGAGAAAACCGCGTTATTGGTAATTTGTCGTTAAATGTAATATCTTAGGTATGTTCAGAACGAAACAGAGATTTATTAATTTTTATCGAAATATGATATCGGTATTATTTATGTACAATGTCATTAAAATTGCTTTGAACATAACTTAATCCAAATATTACTGTGCAAAAAATAATAATAAGGCTTTACTACAATACATTCACAAGTCTTTGTAGTAACGTTTCCTTTTTCCTGCAAAACTACTTTAAGTGCTTTTCCTGCTGTGGGATCGAAGATTTCCCTCTTTAGCATCCAGCAGTAGTCAGCCATCATGTTGACATTCTAGCGTCCTTGATATCTGCGTTTCATTCCTTTTATATTCTGCTGAAATGTTTTCCTTTTTCCTCACTCACTGCTCCAAGATTTTCCGGAAAATAGTCCAGATGAGATTGTAGAAAATGAAGTTTAATACTCATGTTGCAGCCTGAAAGTTTGTAGTGATTTAGCAGATTGGCAACAATATTGTAGTTTGGGTCCTTTTATTTCCTAGGCAGCCAGTTACCACTTGTGTGAAGGACTTCCATGCTCTATTTTCCTGGTCTTCCATTGTCAACTCGAAGTTTTCATCCTTCATAAGTTAACTTATATCCGTACCAAAAAATAGCCTTTTAAGTTTTGCCTCAAAAAGACCGGAAAACTGCTCACAGAGATATCTGAAACACTCTCCTTTTTTAGGCAATTCTTTGACGAATGCCTTCATTAGTCCCAACTTGATGTGAAGTGGCGGAAGCAAAATCTTTCACGGGTCCACTAAACTCTTTTTCTCAACATTTTTAAATCCAGGAAGCAAAGTTCTTTCTTACTTTTTTAATGGGTAAGGGTACTAACAAAGCCAGAATCCTGGCAGCAAATCTAGTATGAACCAGATTTTACCAGTTTCACTGTACAGTTCCTTGAACAAAAGAAAGTCTGTCTCATGTTTTCAACCTAAATTCAGGTTCATTACATTAGTAAAATAACGCATGTAGCTGAAAAATATCATAATTGAAAATTTATATAAATTTATTTCACACAGATCACAGTTATTTTCGTGTTATATAGAAAGCTGAAAAGTAATAATTCAATGTGTTATTTGAGGATAAACACAGAGTGAAGGATTCTTTTGGTTATTTTTTCTGTAATCAGCACAAAAAATACTATTAAAATTACTAAATATTTTCGAAACAATTTTGTCATCGCAGATATGTGTAATTATTGTTGGGAATAATTTGTAACGTGTCAATTCCCCACTTAACCGCCGCCACTGAATATTAAATCAAAATGCCGTGCTTCACAGAAGGATAGAGTCACGCAGTTCGGGATGACATGCGTGTTACGAACATCTCGAGATAGCTTCGAATTAACAGGTACAAGAATAACACATCATAAATTGATAAAATTATAGTCAATATCAATTGAACGTTTGTTAAAGTTTGTTAAAATTTATTAAGAATCTGTGGCGGCTGATAGACGGTAAGTTATGAGAAGAAATATAACTATTCCGTAAAAATAATTTTTTTTTTACTTTTAAAAAATATCTCTAGGGTGTTCTGGTTCCGTGTCACCCCATTCAAATGATCTGCAGTTGGTAGGTATATAACGTTTTTTATTAAAATTGAACTTCATTATGAGTTATTTCATGCTGGCTCAATTATATTTTTCAACATAAATATTTTACCTGACTTTCATGAGGCGCAGTACCTGCCTCACCTGTGAATGTTAAACAGACTAACCATTCCATATGTAACTATCATACACGGTTCTTTTAAACTACATAGCTAGTTGGGTCAAATCTGTGGTCAAAATGTGTCACCAGCTCTCCGACTATTATGACAATTTACATTGTCGTCCGGGAATGTATTGCTTTTACTACTATGTACACAATGTACTATTTCACGGATAAATATTTATTTATTTATCGTGTGGCGATACATAAAAACAAAAAGATTTGAACAATCGCTAAACTTAGATATGATCACAGACAAATATCTAGATTTCGGATGTAGTCCACTGCTGTATTGGTTGCTGTCAGGAAGTCAGTGAAGTTCCCTTTGCAGGCTCGTGAGTCGCATTCCTCTACTATATGCTTGATAGTCTGGCTGTCGGCTCCGCAGTCACATCGGGGAGATGGAGTAAAGCCCCATTTGTGAAAAGAGTCAGCATACCTACCATGGTTTGTGCGGATTCTGTTGATGGCAGACCATATCTTACGATGCTGGTTGAAGACAGGTAGAAATAAATAATGTACTCTAATGAATGAGTACTTTATTTGATAAAAATTATAATAAGCAGAAAAAGCCTCGCAACAAAAGTGAGTATAGGAACATTATCCATAAAAAGATTTTGAAAAATTTCCTCTCTGGGAAAGTGAAGAATTGAGGTCACGAGTAACAATAAGTTCCTTCTGGATATCTACAAAGGAGACAAATGCTAATCTCTGTTCAAGGAAGTATTTTGCGCCCAAGCGACAGCAAGGGCTAGCAAAATAGTCCGAGACTATTCAAGAGTACCTATTCGCCTACCGAGAAATGTATTAAATTTGTTCTGCTTCAGTTCTCTCTATTAAAAAAAAATAATTTTTTATATAATTTCCCTAATCCAACTGACCATGATAGAACATTCGGTGTGAAATCAATCAGTACTATCAATAATAACTCTTATACAAACAGGATATTTATCTTAAGTCCTATGGGAGGCAAAATGTACTCACTTCTCACAAAACCGTTTCTTAATGAAATAATATAGTATTTTTTGCTCCAGTTCTCTCTATTGAAAAAAATTATTTTTTTTTATATAAATTCACTAATCCAACTAACAATGACAGAACATTCGTTTGAATATCAATCATTCCCTTCAATGGAAACCGTCTTACAAACAGTATTTAACTTATCACTGTAGTGAAGGAAAACGTATTCAATTCTCACAAAACAGTCCCCTAATGAAATAATTACCGAGTAGAGAGTGAATAAAATATAATTTCAATATCTGCAGTATTATGCAATATTTTCCGATTTTTTTCCTGAAGCTTTGAGGTTTTCATTTGACTAATCCTAACACTTAGAATCCAGTGCTTACCAATTCTACATGGAAGACATATAAATACTGCTCAAATGAATTGTCTTTCAGACATATCAAATAATTTTCATATTTCAGATCGACACTTCAATACAAGAACCAATATGGAATGTAAAATGGAACAAAACGAGATCGATTATTGGCATTATTATAGCACATTTGACTCTTCAATCATGCTTGATTTTTGATATGGCAATGCATTGTCGAGAAGTTATGACTGTTTCGTGGGTCTTGTTTTTGCGAAAGTACGGAATATTTTCTTTATTTTCTCGGCAATATTAGCACAACAATTTGCATACTGGAGTATAGTAAGTTCGATTCGAAAACGGTTAGTATTAATGAATTATACGATAATGGAAGTAGTGAGACAAGAGTATGGTCACAATGAAACATATTTTAATGGTAATAGTAGCAGGCACCAAACGAAGAAAAACACCAGAAATATTTTGGAAAGAGGAAACTTGACTAGAAAGTTTTCAGGTATGAAAGTGTCTTAGCATATATGTTTCACAAAAATGTTGTAATAAATAGATACTTGAGAGTGGCATACGGTTCAATTCCACAAATTACTTGGAAATAAGAATATATTTAAATATAAATAGGTACTTATTTCCATATAAATATATATATATATATATATATATATTATATATATATATATATATATATATATTATATATATAATATATATATATATATATATATATATATATATATATATATATATATATATATATATATATATATATATATATATAATATATATATATATATATATATATATATATATATATATATATATATATATATAAGGCAGAATTATTCGTGTTATCGAAACACGTTCGTGGCAATAAAATCAAGTAAACTAGGACATTTATTTGAAACTAATCAAACAACCCTCCTCAAAAGATGATTATTTCAATATTGAAAGATAAATGATTTAATATAGATAAATAGAAAAAAATGAAATGGCGGAAAATAAAACAAGGAATCAATTCAGATTATCAAGATAATGCATTTATACGAAATAATTAGATTTCTTCTCATAACTTCGTCTATCAGACGCCACAGATACTTAATAAATTTTAATAAACTTCGATAAAATATTCGTTTAATAGATATGAATATAATTTTAATATCTAACGATGTGGTATCTTCAACCGACGCTTGGGAAAAGAGAGATGTTATACGTGCACGTGCAAATAAGACGCTATCTAGATATTCTCGTCATACGCAAGTCATTCCAAACTGACGATTCTATTTTTCATAGATAAAACAAAAGTGAGGCATCATCTGACAGCGCGAATCACGGTACCTCGATGCAGAATTCAGTGGCGGCGGTTGAGCAGGGGATTGACACGTTAGATTCATGGTTTCTGTGATGCTAGTGAACGTGGATATGCAGCTGTTATTTATATGCGTTTCCAAGAGTCCATAAGTCGGTTCAACGTTTTTATTATTTCTGCAAAATCAAGAGTATCCTTTCTCAAACGAGTATCAATTCCCCGATTGGAATTA
>JARQZK010000234.1:0-12500 GCA_030704885.1 Cynegetis impunctata | reverse complement strand
TCATCCAGAACTTCCACTTTATAGTCGAACACTACTTCATACTCCTTTAAAATTTAAAGAAAAACAGCTTGATCAAGGTACATATATTCATTTAGGTTTGCAACGAGGTTTGAAGCACTTTTTGAAAGTTCATGAAAAAATGTTAAATTTTCAACAGAACATGAAGAGAAAATTAGTTGTAAGTTTTAATATAGATGGGTTGCCCCTATATCATAGTTCGAATAGCAGTTTTTGGCCAATTTTAGGATTGGTTAAAAATATTGTGGGAGTTAAGTACGTTTTTGCCAGGTATATTTTATGGTACTTCAAAGCCCACCCCAATCACCTCATTTCTAGCTGATTTCATTGAAGAGTGCAGAAATTTAATAGATTTAGGTAGGTTTTTTTGTTAATGGTAAAAAGTATTTTTTGTATATTCATAGTTTTATTGCAGATTCTCCTGCGAAGGCTTTCTTAAAGGGTATAAAAGGTCATAATGGGTACTCATGTTGTGATAAATGTCATGTATATGGGATATATAAAAATGGTAGAATGATTTTAAATGAACTAACTGCTACAAAAGGAACAAACATTTCATTTAGACAACAAAGTGATGAAGAACACCACATTGGAATTAGTCCTTTAGTAGAATTAAATATACATATGATAAAAGACTTTCCAATAGATTATATGCATAATATTTGCTTAGGTGTGATGAAAAAGTTGTTAAAATACTGGGTAGGTGGCAACTTAAATGTAAGGCTTTCTAGTGCAGCAACAAATGCAATTTCAAATCAATTGAAGGTTTTTAAAAATTTTGCTCCTTCAGAGATAAATCGCAAACCCAGGCCTTTGAGTGAACTTTCACATTTTAAAGCCACTGAATTTAGAACATTTTTATTATATACGGGAATAGTAGCCCTAAAAGATAATATTGACTTAGGCATTTATAACAATTTTTTACTATTTCATACAGCAATAATATTACTCATTATTAATGATAATTCCTCTTCGGCTAACAGTGATGTGGCAGAGAAACTTCTACTTAAATTCATAAAACATGGTGAGCAGTTATATGGAGAATATTTTGTTATCTACAATGTACATGTACTCAGTCATCTCCCTAGAGATAGTCTTAGATATGGTGGACTTGATGAATTTTCAGCATTTCCTTTTGAGAACTATTTGGGACAACTAAAAAAAATGCTTAAATCTTCTACAAAACCACTACAACAGATTTGTCGCAGATTATATGAACAGGAAAGTGGACTTTTAAATATTAGATCTACTTCAGGAAAAAATAAGTATGTCTTATGTGATGGTACAGTCCCTGAGATTCATCCTTACAAGGAATGTAGAAAAATTTATTTGGATGGTTATGTACTTAGTCCTTACTCACATTCGAATTCTGATTGTTACTGCTTTGCCCTAAATAAAATAATTAAGATAAAACGTCTTCTGTTAGAAACTTGTTCTGAAGAAATAACAATTTATGGACAATATTTTCAAGACATTTCATCTTTTTATGAATATCCATTTCACTCTAGCCATTTAAACATTTTTCTTGTTTCATGCCTTTCTTCAGAGGATATGCAATTTTCCTTGTCTAGCATACAGGGGAAATTTTTTATCTTGCCATATAAAGATAAGTTTGTTTCAATTCCCGTTTTGCACTCTCTTACAAAATAGTTATTGTAATAATTATGTATAAGTAGTGAAGTAAAGATTTTTATTTTACCTACCTGTGTATTATTTTGTAAGAATAAGAAATTCCATAAAAAACGTCTCAATAGAACGTGAAATTACGTGACTAATTTACGTGAAACTACGTTCCATAATCACGTCAATTCGCTGTGACATATTAACGTGTTATTCACGTGATTTTCACGTCGAACTTTTGGTGACTTCGACGTACTTGGTGACGCTATAATGACGTGTTAATCACGTCACCTGCCTGCTTGGGTAGTTATATTATATAATTTAAAAATTTGAGAACTGGCACACACGTGCCCTATAATAATATAGAAGAGAATTAAACATCACAGTTTCAGATTGGACGTTAGGGTAACCAAGAGTCATACTAACTGTATTGCCAACCTAAAAATTGGCGGTAAATTTGAAAATTCTATTCTTCATTATTATAATTTTGAGGAAAAAAGTTCAAGTTTCATTATATAATTGTATATATTGCTTAAATTGCTGCAATCAGTCTTTTTATTCATACTGTTTTTATCATTCTTGATAAAACTTGTTTCTTTAAATAATCCCTCGTGTGAGTTATTTTCAGTACAAAGCACTTCAACCTGGTTGCAATTCATAGTATGTTTACTCCAAATAACATATTGAGTAAGGGCACAAATTCGTTTTTCTGTTCTGCAGTTACTGTTATGGGACGTTAAACGTCCAGATAGGTTTCTTGAAGTTTGTTCAATATATGTCATATCACATATCTGACATTAAGTAATCTTATAGATAACATTTGATCTTTCTAAAGTATTCAATTTACCTTAAGTTTTAGTAAAAAAGTTATTAATAGTTGTAAAACTATGTTGGGTAACCTTAACATTTTCATTCTTGAAGATATTCATAAGTTTCGACGTCAAATATTTGAAATATGGTAATAAACTGAAAAAGGCAATTGCATTGGGAGGTGGCTCGCCATCGACTCGGTTTCTTGGTGCGAAAGAAATTGATTTTGAAACATTTAAATTGTTATTGGTAATATTAGAATCATTGTCCGAAGTCACAATTTCATTCATCCTTGAAGCACTATTTAAGAGCTTGTTAATAATTTTGAGAAGATTAGTGTTTTCAAGTAGGATCCCTTTTAATTTAAACATTCAATTTTGCAAAGGGGATGTGTTATATATGTGATCCTGTTCCTCATGGTTAAAATTGAGTTTATTTTCATATTTGTTGGATGATACGAGTGGAGGTTAAGCAATCTTATGCATCAACTTTCAATCTTTGACGCCCAAACCTATCAAAACTACCTTCAGAGATTTTTTGACAAGTGTCAGAGTCCTCTTTCCGTTGCTCAGCCAGATCCTCACTATCCGTGTCACTTTCATCATCAAACTCAACGTTATCGTCATCACTTTCCAGTTTCATTCACATCTGCAGTAAAGCTTCTGCATCCTTGTCCGGCTAATAAGTTAGTTGGCGTTTATCCATTTATTAGCGAAAAAGCTATAAACCGAAAAATCATGAGCGGGCTCAATGCATCTGACAGATTATTTTTAAAATGAAACGCCATTTTTCAATTATAATTGAAAAATATGGTCGTTATCTATTATTTCTACAACTCTTGAAACGATATTAATATAAAGAACACTCTAACTTTAAATGAAGAATTTATCAGCAACGGACGCAATTCATCTGAGAGATTAATTTTTTTGCTGAGCATGCAAAGTGTAAACACTTCCAAGCGAAAAACTTAACTGTCGACAGTTTACGGATGAAAAGGAGGACACCCTTGAGGCTATTTGATGATTTATATTCATCAAATAACTGTATTCACTATAATATATTTTTAATTCGCAAAAAGAGGTCTCATAACACCTGTTCGTAGTTCCGAGATGCTAAGTAGGTACCTACCTACTGAAAATTTCACATGTCCGAAATACTTTGCCAGGTAACATGAACACAGGTCACGCATCTTGCTGGTACATGAAAGTACTGTTACTCTATTGTGAGTTGGATTGTGCGCAATTATCTATTAACGAACTAAATAATTTATTCATTTGTCCATTAATTTATGAATACAATTATTGAAATCCACTTACACTAACCAGTCACTCAACCACTAATTAGTCATGTACAAAAGTCTATTTATATTCAATTTCGTGAAGGAAATTAAAATTACGGTAAGTTGCTCGAATGTTACGAACGTGTTAAAGGCGGGTTTTCCTAGCCAGCGTATTTTGTGCGCCGCGTGCGTAGTAATACATCCAGCGCAACAAGCCGGCACTTACATAGTTTACATAGATACAAAAAAATTTTTGCTATAGTATTGATTTTCTCACCCTTTATGTTTCTTGGGTCGCTGAACATGAATTTGAAGTTTGCTGGCAAAAATTTTGCCCGGAACTTTGACTTTTTGGCACTTTTTGACCAAATATTCGCCCTTTTTTCAAATTTCGGCCTATATCTCAAAAAGAAATCATTTTTGTGACAAACTTATTCTATACAAAATTCAGGCAGCTAAAATTGCCTAAATTTTTCACACGAAATTTTTTTTTTGTAAGATTATCTGTTTTGCGCTAGAGTGCGCCCAAAAATCGCCATATTTCCATATCTGGTGTCATTCAGCGTTTACGCGAAAATCGACCTTGCTGTGTCACTTAACTGTTGCAACAATTAATTACATTATAAAATTCATCTTATATAACAGTAGATTTTTCACAATTGACGTTTTTTCGCGAAATTCTTAAAGTATTCCGTCAAATTTTGGAAATGTATATTGAAGAAAAAAAATTGTTGTGGAGTACTTTTATTGTTGAGAGTCAGGATCTTTCTCCGGGATGCTTAAAAGGTCCATCACTGATATTCAGTCATCCGGATGTGACATAGAGACTGAGCGTATATGATAACGTCAAAACATGGGCTCTTCAAAACCAACTTTGAACACGGGTTATTATGAAAGTTTTGGAGTTTTTCTTAACAATGTTTGTTTGAAGTGAAATTGTGAAGCCATTTGAATGTGAAAACTTACTCTAAAGAAAATACAGAGAAGGTGATAGATTGGAAAAACATCGTACAATGTGGGATAAATTGAGAGGAGTAGAGAAATGGTATAGTTAAATTTAATGCTTTTTGTCTATTAATTTCTCACCTCAGAGAAATACCCCATAAAATAAAGAGTGTGCAAAATCAGAGTTCACAGAACGAGGGAAAATTTTGCGACTTCTATCAGAGTGGACGATAGGTGTCGAAAAATATACACATACGGGCGAGCTATTCTCGCACACATTATTAAACAAAAGGAATTAGTGGAAACCCATAAACCCAGAGAAACCAGATCAACAGCTCCCGAATGCACTTCAGAACAAACTGCTTTATATGTGGATTACCAAACCATTTTCAGCGACGGACTCCAAAACAACTCCTGATTTGCGAAATGTTGTGTACCAGATACGTGAGGGCGGTTTTACGTCGATTTGAGCATACACCTGATTTGGTTGCATATGAGGCGCAATATCAAAAAAAATGCCGAATAGAACTTATTGGAAAACGAACACCAAACACAGACAGGCAAGAGAAAAAAAGGGGACCATGTGCTCAGGCAATTGATGTAGTAATGCAGCATATATGAACATACATGGAAAATAGTGATGATGAGTGTCAATTCTCAATGGGAGAACTGATGGCCCACATGAAAGGAGACTACAAACCAGATCAAAGGACAGGGAAAGCTGGACTTCAAGGGATGCATGTCGCAGCACATTTCAACGATTTTAAAATTTGGCGGCACTCGAAGAAAGAGATAAGTTTAAAAGTTGTTTACTTACCTATAATACACTGTGTAAAATAGTTTATAATAATAATTTTGAATTTAAAATAAAATAATATGTACTACAAAAACAACAGTATGTTTATAGGGGATTAATTACAAGTAAATACCTAATAAGAATATTTTTAATGAGGAATTTCAGATAGATTTTTTTTCTTTATCATACATTATACGGCACACAAAAATACCGCGGCACTGTGATTGGGAATCACTGGTCTTCCAAAAAAAATCCTATTTATGAGAAATCTACTGTTATATAATATAAATTGTATAATGTAATGAATTTTTGCAACAGTTAAGTATCACAGCAAGGTCGATTTTCGCGTAAACGGCGAATGTCACTAGATATGGAAACATAGCTATTTTTGGGCGAGCTCTAGCGGCAAAACGGTTAGCCTTACAAAAAAACGTTTCGTGTAAGAAATGTAGGCAATTTTGTATGCCTCAATTTTGTATAGAATGAGTTTGTCAAAAAAATTATTCGATTCTGAGATATAGGCCAAAAACTGAAAAAAGTGCCAACATTTGCTCAAAAAGTGCCCAAAAATCAAAGTTCCGGGGAAATTTTTTGCTAGAAAACTTCAAATTCGTGTTCAGCGATCCAGAAAACATAAAGAGTGAGAAAATCAAAACTATAGCAAGACTTGTGTCTGAAAATCCTAATATGCCTAGCCTAACATAGGAGTTTAGTGTTTGTGTTTTCCTACAGAGTGCAATACGTTCCACGCCAGCATTGTACGTCGAGCGTAATAAGGCCGACTGCATTCATAGCAGTCTATTGCTTTGTACGGGGCGTATCTGTCATAGTGTCTTTCTTTTTTTTAATTTTTATAAAATTATAATGTCAAAAACTTCAAAACTTAAGAAAATATCCTTTATCGACGAAGACGACGAGCAGTTAATTGAACATATAAGTGTTTTCAATATATTTGGAATATCAAACATGCAGAATATAAAAATGGGCACAAAAAAGACAAAGTTTGGCAAGATATTGCAGACAAGTTAAGGAGGAAAAGGTTTTAAACTTCTCTTCTTCGTCGAGCAAATGCTTGTTGATCAATATATTAAATGCTCCCTCATCTTTTCAATTTAAAAATAGATCCCTGATAGCTTTTCGCGATCCTACTAGAACGCTCCAAACTTTTCGTTCTCGATTGTTCGGAAATCTTTCACAGTTAACAGTCGATGAGTCATCATATCCAGCAAAGATGTTTTTTGAAGGTTCCTCCTGTATGGTCTGGATTGTTCTAGAATTTTTGCGGTTAGCGACGATTTATAATAAGACGTTACAAACGATAGAGAGATTACTCGCTACAGTACGAATGTTTGTGAAAAGTAATTTTTTTACAATTGCTCTAATTATAGTGCTTCTGTCATATTTTTCATATAACGGAACAATGCATTTTTTATGTCTTCCATCTAAACCTGTAACACTTTGTTTATAACCCTCGATTATTCTACTAAAGAGAAATATTTTCAGGTATTTGCTAAAAAATGTTGTTGTATCCTCGCATTCGGTCCATTATCTATTTTATTTTCGTTCGGTATCAGGAATAAAATGTAATTATATTTATCACATTTTTTCAGGTTCATCAGAAACCATTCAATGTATGATGACTTTGCATGAGCAAATTTACATTTGTGTTGACTCTATCAACAGGTTCTTCGATTATACCATTCTGGTAACTATAAGAGTTTTACATTTGACTTAGATCAAACACAAATATAAGACATAGAAATATCTCACAACGGAGACATCTTCAGTGGCGACTGATTACCAGTCAGATGTCCCATCGAATCTATAGCCACATCGGAGGTCTCGTTGAATTTGAAGATCCATCGCATAAAAAATCCAACGCCTAAAACGGAGGGAGTTTCAGTTGATCACAGCACATTAGCGCTCAGGAGTTTATATCTTAATTAATTTAAAAAAACTGCCTATAAAACCATAAATGATTGCAATTTAAAAATTTATTAGTATGGAATAATATATACTCATCGCCATTGTGCTGAAATTTTTGTATATACTTCAATGTTCAAATTAGACCTACAATAGACTTCTGTATGCATATAGCTACTTGATAATCACACAATTAAATTTGAGTAAAATGTTACCATTCCGTGAATTGACCGTTAACTGAATGAGCGTTACATAAAGATGACTTATCCATTGTTTGAAATGACATCAGAGAATTATTACTAGAATTTCAATTTGACAAGCAACTACTTTCTATTTTCATTTGATTTTATCAGTGTAACTACAACAAAATATTTTTCTCAACTTATTCTACTGAAAATAAAACTCATTTTTGTTTTTGAGTTGAACTATTAACTTTGAAATGCAATATTTATTGCTTACAGTTCATTCTCATTAACTGCTTGGTAGAACTAGTCCTCAATACTAGGGCATTGCTTTCAAGAAGTGATTTTGGGGGAGATACACTAATATGCATTATGTTGATACTGATATATATTTCCCAACTTTTTATGCTGATAGAACCCGTCAATGGAGTGCTTCGGGAGGTAAATGCTTAGAAGCTTTTTGATCTAAATCGTCTAGAAATAATTCTAAAAGGTCAATCGTTATATTTCGCGACAAATTTTTCATGAAATAAGTATCCGGTATTATCAATTTTTACATTATCAATCATTCTGACATATTGATAGAAATGGGGTATTCAAAATGTTTAGTTATTTCAAGAAAAAGTTCTGAAAAAATATTCTCACCATTTCCTTACTTGAGTTCCTACTCATAGTTTTTCATAACACCTAAAAGTTGTTGACGATATCTTTTCATATCTAAATGTTGACGATATCTTTTCACAATATCCAAAAGCTAAATTCAATTTGTTTTATGAACATCTCTCAGAAAAAGCTGAAGCTCATAACGCGGCTCAAGCGCTACGAGGTAAGTTCAATAATTGAGGTTTACGGTGAGGGAAAAATGGAATTCAAACCCCCACATGCCATAGAATAGATATATATATATATATATATATATATATATATATATATATATATATATCTATATGTATATATATAAATATATAAATATAAATATATAGGTATATATATATAGATATATATATATATATATATATATATATATATATATATATATATATATATATATATATATATATCTATATGTATATATATATATAGTATATATATATATATATATATATATATATATATATATATATATATAAATATATATATATATATATATATATATATATATATATATATATATATATATATATATATATATATATATATATATATATATATATATAGATAGATATATATATATAGATATAAAATATATTTATGTAAAATAAATATATTTTGTTTATATATATATATATATATATATATATATATATATATATATATATATATATATATATATATATATATATATATATATATATATATATATATATATATACATATATATATATATATATATATATATATATATATATATATATATATATTATATATATATATATATATATATATATATATATATATATATATATATATATATATATATATATATATATATATATATATATATATATATATATATATATATATATATAAATATAATATTATAATATATATATATATATATATATATATATATATATATATTAATATATATATATATATATATATATATATATATATATATATATATATATATATATATATATATATATATATATATATATATATATATATATATATATATATATATATATATATATATATATATATATATATATATATATATATATATATATATATATATATATATATATATTTGATGGAATCCGTCGTTACTACGTGATAATTCTACATGATGGACAAAAACAAAAAATATAACACTGCGATTGCAATTTTGGTCACTAGACCATCATCGGGCATATTGAGTTAAGAACTGAATACATAATTATAGATTTGCGCTCACGGGTGGAAAAGAATTATTGCAGGTACCTTAGTATTTCAAGAAGGGCTAATACAAGTGGATTTCCCAAATTGGTACAATAAAATATTCTTAGAAAAATCATTATTGTTTGAATACATTAAATATAGGAGAATATATCAATTCAATCTGGTCGTTGAGCAAGATATCTTTTGATTGAGTTTAAAAATTTCTAATGTAAGTAACTTTAGTTCTGTTCGGTAATTCGTGCATAATTTGAAATTTATCTATTTGTGGAAACGGGTGGTGGTTTTCACGGCAATGATTTGAAAATGTTGAATCCGTTTTATTTTTCAAGAAATATTGTTGGTGTTCTTCAAATCTTGTTTTGAACGATCGACCAGTCTGACCTATATACACGCCTTTACATACAGGACAAATAAACCTATAAACTCATGAACTTTCAAATTTAGAAGTGATATCTTTGGCATTGAGAGTTTTGTCTTAGGTTTAAAAGCAATCTTAATATTTCATTTCGGTATGACATAAGCAACTTTTTCTGTTAGAGGACCAAAATATGTTAAAGATGTGAATTTTTCCGATTTTTCTACTTTAGTTGATTACGTTTCTTGTTTATCATTTTATCTATCAAACTTGAATGAAAACCATTATTTGAAGCAATTATTTTCATAGGAGAAATTTCTTTTGCTTGAATTGGTACGGATAATGGAATTGAAAACGCTCTGTGAATCATTGAGTTAAAAGCTGAATGTTTATGGAAAAGAGGATAATTTGAATCCGACGGAATACATTTATATCCGTGAAAGTTGGTTTTCTATATATTATCGAAACTCAAAGTATTATTATTATGAGAGATAGTTGAATCCACGAAATTTATCTGTCGATCCAATTCTTTTTCAATTTTGAACTTTATATTTGGATGAATGCTATTAATATAATTCAAAAACTGATCTTAGTGTCTCGCGGTGCCCTTGAAACAATAAATTACATCATCAACTTATCTATGCCAAAAACTTATATGTGATGCTTTTGTAGAATTGTATATTATGTTCTCTATATGTGACATGAAAATGTCTGCAATAAGCGGACTTAAGGGGAAACCAACCCACAGCCAGGCCATTGGATTTTTCAAAAATTTTATATTGGAAGTAATTTTGACTAAGATATATATATATAAATATATATATATATATATATATATATATATATATATATATATATATATATATATATATATATTTATATATTTATATATATATATATATATATATACACATCATCATTTGAAAACAGGACATCAGTTTAAATTCGAAGATGTAAAGATTCTAGACGAAAATCATTATTACAAAAATCGTATTTTTCTTGAAATGTACGATATTGTAAAAACACTAAATGCAATAAACAATAAAACGGATACAAATCAACTCAGTGGCATTTACTGGAATATTCTAGATAAAGTTTAACTCCATGCTGTTTTCGTACGGGGTCATTCGTTTTCCTGTTCTCATCTGAGATAGTCGATGTTTATTATTTTCATTTTTTATTATTTTAATATGTGTGTCTGTTAATAATCTCTGTAAGTAATGAAAGAAAATCTCTTTATATATATTTTATTGTAACATTATACTTTGTAGTTCTCCTGAAGAAGCCATGAAATAAATGGCGGAATATCGAGAATAATTGAGATTTCAATCGACACTGACAGCTTCCCGATATAATTCCTTGAATGTTGATTTGTTACGGTCGAGAATATATATATATATATATATATATATATATATATATATATATATATATATATATATATATATATATAAATATATATATATATATATATATATATATATATATATATATTATATATATATATATATATATATATATATATATATTATATATATATATATATATATATATATATATATATATATATATATATAATATACTTATATATATATATATATATATATATATATATATATATATATATATATATATATATATATATATATATATATATATATATATATATATATATATATATATATATATATATATATATATATATATATATATATATATATTTATATATATATGTACTTGAACTATATATTTGGATTAATGCTATCAATATAATTCTAAAACTGATCTAATTGTCTTGCGGTGCCTTAAAAAAATTACATCATCAACTTATCTATGCCAAAAACTTATATGTGATACTGTAGAACTAAATATTATGTTCTCTATATGTGATATGAAAATGTCTGCAATAAGCGGACTTAAGGGGGAACCCATAGCCAGACCACTAGATTGTTCAAAAATTTTTTATTGGAAGTAATTTTGACTAGGACACACATATTTATATATATATATATATATATATATATATATATATATATATATATATATATATATATATATATATATATATATTTATATATATATTTATATATATATATATATATATATATATATATATATATATATATATATATATATATATATATATATATATATATATATATTTTTTTTTTTTTTTTTTATTACAGCATGGAAAAACTAAATTATTAGTTCTGAAACTACTCAAAACCGCAAAGACTCAAGAGCTCTTAAAGAAGGTAAAACAATTTTCTCCCAATTAATGTTTATGTATATTTACTTCAGCAGATAATATAGTACAAAAGATGAGTATAACAAATATTGAATTCTAAAGTATAAAGGTGAAACTTTTTCAGAAGCCTCCATGAACAAATATATGATAACTGATGCTCTGAAAATATGCAACTTTTTAAAATATCTACTTCAATATGTAGTAAATATAACTTCATGGTTTTGATCTGAGCTACATAATTAGTTTTTTTTGAGATAAATTCTCCAACTTCGAAAAGCCCTGTTTTCCTATCAGCAAAAACACAATTTTTTTTCATGTACAACACAATCTCTCAAACTCAATGATAACTTCGAAAGAATCTTCAAATCTCTTCGACGGAAAAAAATTAATACATTAGTACAACTCCTGGCAGTGTTTGAGTTGAAACCATTTTTATGTGT
>JARQZK010000233.1:57500-60345 GCA_030704885.1 Cynegetis impunctata | reverse complement strand
AAAAAACAACTGCGCTTGCAAAACATGCTATTGAACAACTACATTTCGTTCGATTTTAAAAATGCGAAAATTATTGGAAAAGAAAAACAACAACAAAAAAGAAACATAATGGAGATGATAGCCATCCAAAGAGAAGAAAAATCAACATTAAACTCAAGAGCTGACATTGAAAACTTCGGAAGAATATACCATAACATCATTCACCGAGAAAACTGAGAAATTACGAATTAAGAAAGAGAGGAGTTAATCACGTGAGATAACCAGTATGACATCGACGACCTTGCTATGTAATACAAAGACTGTTGAATAATGAATTAATTGTGAAATTGTTTTGAAAATGACTAGAAGTCGAAACGCGTAAATATTAATTATAGTATATTTTAATAAATAGTAAATGTGTGTGCAAATAATTATTAGATGTTGACATTATCCTAGTGAAATAAACCCTGTATATATATATATATATATATATATATATATATATATATATATAAATATATATATATATATATATATATATATATATATATATATATATATATTATTTATTCGAATTGTTGTTGCCTGTGATCTATTTTTAATCTTTTGATAATTATTAGCAATAACAGGCTGGTTGAATCTTAAAAAACTCAATTTTATCAAAAAGTTGACGCCTCACCACGACATTCGAAATTGAAATTTCTTTGACATTTATGGTATTGAAATAATTGAATAAACAGGGCTGCTTTGTATATGCTATTCCGTCTAATATTATTTAATATTAATATTATGTTATTGCTAATAATTATCAAAAGATTATATATATATATATATATATATATATATATATATATATATATATATATATATATATATATATATATATATATATATATATATATATATATATATATATATATTAAATGAGTTGAATCATTGGTGCAGGTGTGACGACATAACTTCCTATCGCAACCTCTATAAACTGAAGACTTGATCCTTCACTCTGTATGTCAGTCATCTTCCAAGATAGCAGATCACTGCATTATCGTAATTAGAAACCTGACCGATAGAGGGCGTTACAAGATGACGGAATACGGTATTATTGTAATTCGGAATCTGACCAACAGAGGGCGTTCTGATAGATCACAGAGGGTGTTCTAAGATGTTTTTTGAACAAGTCATTCACAACGGTTACTCATTGACTTTCGCTGAGAATGGTAGATCCAAGCCCCGTTCTCATCGAAGTAGTTAACGACTTCGATGGTTCTCAACGAAAGTCGTTCGACTTCGATGAGAACGGGGGTTGGAACCCCAGTTCTCAACGAAGTCGTTCGACTTCGATGGTAATTCAGAACCAAACCAACAGAGGGCGTTCCAAGATGGGTTAACAGGTCCGATGGGTTCATCGGTTTCGTTAACGGGTCCAACGGGGTTCATCAAGTCCAACGGGTTCATCGGGTCTAACGAGTCCAACGGGTCCGTTAACGGGTCCGTTCATGAACCCCGTTGGACCCGTTATAGACCTATAAAGGGAGATTTTAAATCGACATTTGTTGTGGAAGGCTGACTTTTTGATAATATCTTCGTTTTTATATGTAAAACGAGAGTCAATAGTTTAAAAATGAAAATCAGCCTGCAAGGCTTGTAAAAAAAACAAAAACCACCCTCAAAACCACTTTTTTTGAAATATCTCGGAAACATAAAAAAATATGGAAAAATGTTTTCAACAAAAATTGTAGATATTAAAATTTTCTACAAAATTGTTTCTGATCACTTTTGACCTATTTGCAATAGAAACCGAGATATTTGCAAAATAAATTAAATAAATTAATACGCGCCACCTATTGATTAATAGTATAAGTGACACACTTCGAATAATTTTCTATAGAAATCATTATTGCAATTTACCTGCGTCCTTGTGTACTGAAAAGCTAAAAACATTGGATTGCCTGGTGTATTTCTCCGAGAATTATTGGCGGGAGATATCTGTCTGAGATATCAACGACGATTCATGCACTTGTAAGTTTTCCTAATACCGTTAGAATAGATACATAAAGTTAGCTCACCAACTTTTGAATTTGGAAATTCGAAAAACGGCATCGTTTGCCATACGTTTGCCGTTTCAAAGCCGTGAAAGAATTTCTTTTGCCTCGCTTAATTTAAAAAAGTTACAGGGTGGTGCGCTAACTTTACATAAAGTTAGCTCACCACCCTATGTAAATATAAATATTTTTGAATTCAAACGACGACATCGTTTGCCGTACGTTTGCCGTTCCAAAGCCGTGAAAGAATTTCTTTTGCCGCGTTCAATTTGAAAGAGCTACAGGGTGGTGACTTACTATACAAAAGTCAAATCTCCACCCCGTATGAATTTTGAAATTCTAACGACGGCATCGTTTGCCGTACGTTTGCCGTTTCAAAGCCGTGAAAGAACTTTTCTTGCCGCGCTCAATTTGAAAGAACTACAGGGTGGTGAGCTAACTTTACAAAAGTCAAATCTTCACCCTGTATGAATTTTGAAATTCTAACAACGGCATCGTCTGCCGTACGTTTGCCGTTTCAAAGCCGTGAAAGAATTTCTTTTGCCGCGCTTAGTTTGAAAAAGTTACAGGGTGGTGCGCTAACTTTACATAAAGTTAGCTCACCACCCTATGTAAATATAAATATTTTTAAATTCAAACGACGACATCGTTTGCCGTTTCAAAGCCGTGAAAGAATTTCTTTTGCCGCGCTTTATTTAAAATAGCTACAGGGTGGTGAGCTAACTCTTTGTAAAGTTATATATTAATTCTGGAATTTTAAGACAGCTTTTGGATGAAATAATATATATATATATATATATATATATATATATATATATATATAT
>JARQZK010000233.1:52500-55000 GCA_030704885.1 Cynegetis impunctata | reverse complement strand
ATGCAATTGCATATTTGAACGTAGTTTTCAGTTCTGAACAACTTTTTTCTTCAACAATTTTCGATATTTTCAAATATAAAGTTACTTTACTCTTAAGTGAAATTTATATTTTTCGACACACCGTGTATACGACTGAAAAAATTTGATATCTGATGATTGTTTTTGTAACTTAGGTTATTATTGTATTATTTCTGATTGTAGTATTCCTTATTCTTTTTGAATAAATATTAATGATAATAATAAGAATAATATATATATATATATATATATATATATATATATATATATATATATATATATATATATATATATATATATATATATATATATATATATATATATATATATATATATATATATATAGGGTGTCCCACCGGGAAAGAACGCGATCTGTATATGGAAAATTACACATAGGAAACTTTTGAAAATTTGACAGTATACTAATGTTGATAGGGGCAACTCGACTAAAATATTTTCAAGATGGTGGCACTTCCGGATATACCGGAAGTAGATACCAACTTGCTTATTTTAAATTGGATACCCTATATATTAATACATTTTTAGATTCTAGGCAGATTTTATGTTTTATGTCCTATACCTAAGTCTAAGCGTTTTTCACATATTTAGGTTTTTATGTCAAAAATGACGATTGCAAGCCCTAATATAATTATCAATTGTTCCTATAAGGATTCCCCTATTACTTACTTTGGGGTGGATTCCTTATTGAAAAAGACTTGCTTCAATAGATTTTGTATAGTATTTGGATAACTTATCATACAGGGTGTTCGAAAAAAAAGATCTAAAATGAGATTGAGAAAACTGACAAAAATCAATTTTTTCAAATGGAAACCCCTCTTTTTTCTTATTTTGCAGTATTTAGCATTTAAAAAGAAGGTAACTCTGTATAAAGTTATCTATACCTAAAATTTGAAGTTTTCGGAATATTGCCAATTTAATATTTTTATATGGCGATTTTGCATTTAATCGTTAAACAATTAGATCTAGGATTGCCACGATCGTATTTGACATTTCAAATCATCGTAATGGCACCCTGGTTTAATTATACAAACAAAAATTATATAAGCTTTTAAGGCTTATCTAAATCATTTTCATTTAAATGCTGCACTAATAAAAATATGGATAGCATAGGGATGATATTTGTATATTTGTGTTTCCGTTTCATTGTTAATAACTGGTTTCTTTTTGTACACTTATGCCTTTACTGATCCAAAATTCTTGAAGTTTTCTTCAATTCGTTTAACAGTATTTGGTGATGGTTTTTGTTTATGAGGATATCGGGTCGCACATGCAAAATCACCATATAGAAATATTAAATTAGCAATATTTCGAAAACTTCAAATTTTAGGTATAGATAACTTTTTACAAAGTTACCTTCTTTTTAAATTCTAAATACTACAAAATGAGAAAAATGGGGGATTTCCATTTGAAACAATTGATTTTTGTCAGTTTTCTCAATCTCATTTTAGATCTTATTTTTTGAACACTCTGTATGATTAGTTATCCAAATACTAAACAAAATCTATTAAATCAACTCTTTTTCAACAAGGAATCCCAAAGTAAGTAATACGGGAATCCTTATAGGAACAATTGATAATTATAGAAGGGCTTGCAATCGTCATTTTTGACATAAAAACCTAAATATGTCAAAAACGCTTAGACTTAGGTATAGGACAAATACATAAAATCTGCCGAAAATCTTGCGTAGAATCCAAAAATGTATTAATATATAGGGTATCCTTTTGTTCTATTTTTTTTCGAAATAAATTTTTATTCTAGAGGGCTATAATAGATGCCTTCAAATAAATAATTTCTGTCCTAAAATGGGCCTAAAATGATTTGTGGGCGTGGCTTCGGACTTATTTTGTTTCAGTTGTGTTGGTCACAGGCAATATAAATGAGATTCTTCATTTAAATTATATATATATATATATATATATATATATATATATATATATTATATATATTACATATATATATATATATAAATATATATATATATATATATATATATATATATATATATATATATATATATTTATATATATATAAATATATATATGTTTATATATATATATATATATATATATATATATACATATATATAATATATATATATAATATATATAATATATATATTATATATATATATATAATATATATTATATATATATATAAATATATATTATATATATATATATATATATATATATATATATATATATATATATATACAGGGTCCTGCAACAGTGGCGCGGTGTTAATTATCTCTATTTTGGAAACAGATAGAAATCTATATTTCTACAATATTACCTTATTGCTCGAGCTCGACAAAATAAAAATATTGTCGATCACACAGGGTGTTCAATTTCTTCTGGGCGAATATCAACTATGCGTTTTCAAATGGCAACCTATATTTTTTGTCGCCTTTTCGGTTTCTACATAGAAAATAAAAGATACTTTATTTAAATCTTCATTTCGA
>JARQZK010000233.1:0-42500 GCA_030704885.1 Cynegetis impunctata | reverse complement strand
TATGGTACAGAGAGTATCGAGTAATGGTCAACTCTATCCTGACTTTAGAGTTGAAAATAATATACTGTAAAAGCATGTCCTGTGTAAAAATCAAGTTGAAGATAATTCTTCTGGATGGAAAATTGTGGTTCCTTTCCCTAATCGATTAGAAGTATTGAGAAAATTCCACGATGAACCCACCGCGGCGCATTCAGGAGTTTTCAAGACGTTATCGCGTATTTCTAAGTTGTACTATTGGCCACGCATGAGGCAATACGTGATTTCATATATCCGTAAATGCACGATATGTGCTTCTTGTAAAACTGGTAATTTGTCTGAGGGTGTATTCGCGTTGGGTGCTTACACGCTCAGAAGCACAGATTATTGGCGTTCATGTTGGCCTACTAGCACTTAGAGACGCTCACGCTTTGGCTTTGAGCATTAAAGGTGAATGTCAGATCTTCTTTTTACGCTTAGGTAGGCAAAAGCCCGATAGTTCACGCAAATACTGTGCTTTAACATTTCCCTACTAATTTATTAATTATCGACAACAAAAGTTAGGTTAGCTTATGCTTAGTGTTAAGCGTTTGTGAGCGCGAGTCGACCACAGAGAACGAAGCTTGTAAGCGCTTAAAGCGTGTAAGCGCCCAACGCGAATGCACCCTCTGGCGGGATTAATGGGAAAGTATAGGGACATAAACTTTTCATTTCAGCTTATTTCGGCCGATCTTTTATGACCCTATCCGAGGTCTAGAAGTGGTAATCAATATGTTTTGGTAGTTACCGATTGGTTTACTAAATTTGTTTTGGTCCACCCTATGGCGAGCTACTTCGAAAGCCATAATGAAGTTCATAGAAAAACAAGTCTTTCTTGTGTTTGGCGTTCCGCAAATAGTGGTGGTAGATAATGGCCCACAATTCATATTCAAAGAATTCAAAGATTACGTCAAGCAGTATAATGTACAGAAAATTTGGTATAATGCAAGGTATTTTCCGCAAATTAATCCTACGGAACTGGTTAATAAAACTATTGCCACAGCTATAAGGTAAATTCATTCATCACATCGCTCAAGCGATTAGGCTGGCTAAACATGAAGTGACGGGGTTTTCCAACAACACCGAGATCTAAGGACTCGAGGCTGCCGAGTGACGTCACAACAGGCAGGCAGACCCGAAGTCTTCGCGTTTTGCGTTGGATAACGCGAACCACAAAAGCAATAGGTTTTTTGAAATTTTTGAAGGGCTTTCGGTTTAAAGAGGGAGTCGTCAACTGAGCCCTTCTTTGTACCCCATTCGATTTTATTATGGAAAAACTAAATTTCAAAGCAAATACCATTACTATCAAAACTTATGTAATCAAAGTATTCAATTTGCGAATTTTGCATGACGCCAATCGGTCGTTTAATTTTCCACAGTAATTTTTAACGAGTGTATTTACTGTACAGGTAATCACAATTTTTGCAATCAAATGAATTGTATAAATATTACATTTACTATCATTATTTAGATGGTCGTTTTCTGAGAGAAATTTCAAAATATATTGAGTAAGAAATGCTCGTTTATTATGAACTGTTAAAAAAGTTTCCTCGAAATCATCTAAAATTTTGTTAAATATTATATAAGTATGCATATAAAACTACTCGTACGATAACGTCTTTGGGATAAAGCAATTTTCCGCGACTGAAACTTTTAATAAGGTTGAAATTATCTTCGACAATGAACTCATCATTGAACAATGAACACATCATTGAATAATGAACACATAATTACAGGCCCGGGAGAATATTTCAATCTGAATAATGTGACTTTACTAGTATCATTTATTTTGAACCAGCCTTTAGGCAGTTGAAATGAGTTTAAATCATTAAGAAACTGTTCAAAATCATAATATGAAGATCTTTTTTCAGAAGCTTCAAATTCGATCTTACAATTTCTAATTGCATTCGCAAAACTTTTATTTTCTAATTCGCGTAGTTTTTCATCACGACTAAGGCGAAATTTAATTGTTTTTGATAAATAAGGACAAGTTGGGAGTTTGGTGGGCACAGCATCGTGTTTTAGTCTAGGAATTTTAAACTAACAGTTATATACTCGCCGGTTCTGGAATCCGTTGCAGTAGTGATTATATTTTCCTTGGCAAAATGTAATTCACAGACCCTAGAGAACTTCGATGGAGAAAAATTTTCCCGGTGAATAGCTGCCACCCATTTAGCAGACATCACTTCATCCGTTGAAAAACGGAAAAGGTGTACTTTTGGTCCATTTTTATAGTTACCGCGGCATCCCGTACACAGCAACTATATGGCATTATGAATATTTCGTTTCGGTGACACACCACTACCACTACACAAAAATAGCACACTAATTAATCCTGTTACAAGAAATCACAAAAAAAAGGGAGAAAAACCCACGTCGCTTCTGTGAGGAAGTAAACAAACACTGAAAAAGTAGGATTAAGCCTCGCTGACGTCAGAGTCCTCAGTCATTGTATTCTCGGTGTTGTTGGATTTTCACCCTCATACCTCTGTTTTTTGAGAAATGTGCCTGTCGATGGTTCCTTTTATGGAGCAATTTCTGAAAATACTGAGAATAAAGTGCAAATTTCAAACAAAGTGTTGGATTCTGAAATTGTAGATAAATTGCCTGAGTTGTATGTGTCAGTACAAAAGAACTCGCTTCATGCATACAAGAAAAGTGCTTCTCTATATAACCTTCGACGTCGTAATGTCAATTTTTATCGAGGACAAAGAGTGTGGAAAACCAATTGTACCCTTTCTGATGCCGGCAATAAATATTCTGTCAAATTAGCGCCTAAATATATTCCTTGCATTATACACAAAATTATCTCACCGCTTGTTTATAATTTGAAAGACTTGGACGTAAAAGACCTCGGTAATATTCATGTAAAACATATAAAGTTAAATGTTACACAAGGTGATGCGAATTTTGCAGAGGACGATAACGACAGTAGTGACAATTAAATTTTCATTTAAACTCTACCCTGATATTGGTGAGGGTTTTTGGAACTAATATATGCTTGGGAAATATATCCGTCGAATATCTGACGTGATAATGGAGGGATTCAAATTCTACCCCGGTATTGGTGGAGGTTTTCGGACACCAATATATGCTTGGGAAATAAATCCGTCGAATATCTGACGTGATAATAATAGAGAGAATTATATTTTACCCTGGTATTGGTGGGGGTTTTCGGACACCAATATATGCTTGGGAAATATGTCCTTCGAATATCTGATGTGATAAAAAGGGATTTAAATTCTACCCTGGTAATGGTGGGGATTTTGGAACCAATATAAGTAGAGTATATATGAGAGTGTTGCCCCAAACTACCCATTTCGAACGACCCCTTTGAATTTTCAAATCGCTTGTTACGCTACTGAGTCTGGAAGACGGGGCCGGAATTTGTCTATTAATTAAATAATAATATGATTTGTTGAAGAATGTGAATATGTAAGTAATTAAAGGGGTTATTAAAATAAATTATCCTCGATTTCCCTATCTAATGAGTCGAGGGGGTGAAGAGGGGTCTCTCGTTACGCGTCGGACAAGGACTTGTCTATAGATTAAATAATGTGGTTTCCTAAAAATGTTGATATGTGGATAATTATGAGAGGATAATAAACTGAATTGACCTTCATTCCTGTGTATCCCCAGTCTGGAATACGTGGAGACGAGTCGCGACTTGTCTGAATTGTTGAAGTCGAAGAGATAATTAAGACAGGTGCGCTAATGTATGGAATGGATGCAACTATATTTTTTTGTTTAAAAAGTAATTCATCCTGTTTTTAACGATGTCTATTTAATGATTCTGGATTTGCACATTAAGTAGGAATTAATGACACAGCTTAATGATTCTGGATTATCACGATGCAGGTACGCTGATCCTGTGGGATGAATCTGGTTATATAAAGGTTGGCTTGAGTATACTCTTTCATTCGCTATATAGTTTTATAATCGAACGAAATCGTTGAATTTTCATGCACGTTTGTCTATTTTAAAGAGTAATCACCGCAAAAATTATTACATGAATTGAAAAAATCTGAAACAAAGTTGTCTACCGATTATTCATATTCGTGTAAGCAAGAGAGAGAGTGTGCCAAATTTGTATTGTATTGAAGACAGTTAGCTTAATATAGCCAATAAAAAATCAGAAATGGACGTATCAACTGCTAAATCTGTCTCATCCTTAGCAACAATGGTTGTGAAGAAAATACGTGAAGCATTATCTCTAATAAAAACTCTGGATGAGGTGATGAGATATATGAAAATTAATAACAAGAATATTCGTCTGCTGAAAAAGGCTATAAGAATGAAAATTCATGAAACAAACGAATTTGAAAATCCTCACAGTCTAAAGCACTCTCTTGCCCTACTCCAACAATATAGACAGCAATTGATTTTCAAGAAGATGAATCTGAAGAAGAAGAAGAAAATTGATGCTGGTGTTCAAGATGTTGCTGCTTTCTCTTCGAAAAATAAGAAAAATGTGGGAAGAAATTTAATGTGGCAAGACACTGAAAGTTGTTTCAAACGAAGAGTATGCACATGTATTATTATTAATTTTAATATTAAAGACCCTATAATTTTTTTCATTGAAGCTTTCAAAATTTTTTCAAAAAAAGTTCAAAAACAGTTGGAGAAAAAATCGGGAATGATAAAAGTCAATACAATATTAACGGGAGTTTTTCTCCAACCAAATTCAAATGAGCTCGATAACAAATGGTTTAATACAGAAAATCATATTATCGATACGACAACAAATTTACGAGAGTGGTATGAAAAATACGTTTCCTCAGTATATTTGAGGGAGTTGGAGGAATTTCAGGAACGGGATTCCGGTTGGTCATTAGTGGAAATTTCAAATTTGAAAGTTAATATTAATCAATTCGATCCGATAAAATGTGGTCTTTCAACTTATGTAAAAACACCCAGGGCTCTACAAAAAAATAAAGGAATTGTGAATATTCAAAACGATGATTCTTTTTGTTTTTTATGGTCAGTAGTCGCGGCATTATATCCAACAGATAAAAAAAAACATAAAGAGCGTAAAAATAATTATCCTCATTTTAAGAATGTTTTAAAGTTTGATGGAATTGAATTTCCAATCAAGCTAAAAGACATCCCCAAATTTGAAATTATGAATAATTTATCAATCAATGTATACATTTATAAAAGTAAAAAAATTTATCCAGTTATGTTGAGTAAAAATAATAATATTGAAATTGAGCCAATTAATCTTTTAATGCTATCAATTGACAATGATGACGTAAACGTGGAAAAAATGGATGTTGACCATGATAATAATGATTATGATTGTGATTATGATTTTGATGAAAAGCGTAATTTATATCATTTTGTAATAATTGAAAATCTATCAGCTCTGCTTAATAGTCAAATTTCAAAACATAATGGAAAACTCTATTTTTGTCACAGATGCTTGAACCATTTTTATCAGGAGAAAGCTTTGAAGGATCATAAATCTAAATGTTTTCTCAGTAATAAATGCTCAATAAAATTACCTGATCAAGCTGATAGATATTTGAGATTTAAGAATTTTGCACACCAGGAAAAAGTGAAATTCTGTATATATGCGGATATTGAGAGTATACTTGAGAAATGCGATGAGCCATTGAGTGAAAAATCGTTTTCATCAACTAGAAAATATCAAAAACATAAGACCTTCAGCATAGCTTATTATTTGCATTGCTCTTACGATCCATCCTTATCACGATTTGAAACTTATCGAGGCACACAGTGCTCTGAATGGTTCGTAAAAAAACTTCAGGAAATTTCATGTTTTGTAGATGAAAAATTGAAAACAAATTATCCCATGGATGAATTGACTGAGGATGAAATTAATGAATTTAATTCACCAACCACTACATGTCATATATGTAAAGGACCGTTCAACGAGAATGATATTAAATGTAGAGATCATAATCACTTCATTAAAAATAAAAATTATCGGGGGCCTAGTCATCAATCTTGTAACTTAAACTATAAGGAATCACACATTATCCGCACAATTTTTCACAGTTTAAGTTCCTACGATTCTCATTTCATCCTAAAAGATTTAGTTGAGTCAATTCCAGGTCAGGTTACTCTTCTACCATTAAACAATAATAAATATATTTCATTTTCAAAGAAGGTTCACGGAACAAATTGTGAACTAAGATTCATAGATTCGTACAGATTTTTGGCGAGCAGTATAGATAAACTTTCTTCATATTTGGAAGATGGTCAGAAAAAAATATCTAGGGCTTTTTGCGAATCCGATGAAGATTTTCAATTGTTGAATTGAAAAGGTATTTTCCCTTATGATTACGTAGATTCTTGGGAGCGATTAAAAGATTCATTTTTACCATCACGTGGAAAATTTTATAATATATTGAATAATTGCGATATAACTGACGAACAGTTTAGTCACGCACAAAAAGTGTGAAATCATTTTAATATAAAAACTTTAGGTGAATATGCAGATCTCTACCTGCGAACAGACGTGTTATTGCTAGCTGATATTTTTGAAAATTTTCGTGAAACGTGTATGAGTACCTACGAGCTAGATCCACTTCATTATTATACTTTACCGGGTTACAGTTTTGACGCAATGCTTAAAACAACTGGAGTTTGTCTAGAGCTTTTAACCGATGTTGATATGATGATGTTTGTAGAAAGTGGCATAAGGGGTGGCATATCTCAATGCAGTAATCGTTATGGTCGGGCTAATAATAAATATATGCGGGAGGGGTATAATATCAACGAACCACCCTCATATTTACAGTACTATGATGTGAATAATATGTATGGTACTATTATGTGTGATGTTTTACCCCAATCTGAATTTGAATGGGTCGATGAATGTGAAATAAAAAAATTAGATATAATGAATCTAGCCGATGATGGTGATGTGGGGTATATTTTTGAATGTGACTTGGACTATCCCATTCATTTGCATAAACACATAAACACAAAGATTTACCCCTAGCACCTGAGCATATGTGCCCACCATCTTCTAAATCAAATCAGAAAAAATTATTAACCACTCTACTGCCTAAGAAAAATTACATTGTTCATTATAAAAATTTGAAATTTTATCTGAAACATGGGCTTGTTTTGAAAAAGGTGCATAAAGTTTTGAAATTTAAACAGTCTGCCTGGCTAAAAAGCTACATACAATTGAACTCTAATAAACGTAAAATGTCACGCAACGAGTTCGAAAAATATCTCTATAAATTGTTCATAAACGCTGTTTTTGGAAAGTGTATGGAAAATACTCGAAAATATAGAGATGTACGAATTGCTACAAAATGGGAGGGTAGAGGAGGGGCTCGCCACCTCATATCTCAACCTAATTTCCATAGCTGTACAATTTTCAGTGAAAAGTTTGTGATTATTGAAGTGAATAAGTTAGAGGTGAAGCTTAATAAACCAATTTATATAGGTTTTACCATTTTAGATAATTCCAAATTATTGCTTTATGATTTTCACTATAATTATGTATGTAATGTGTTTAGGGGTAGGTTTAAACTCCTTTATACCGACACTGATAGTGGGGTATACGAATTTAATGTAGATGACATTTACGAGTACATCAAACGTGATATAGAAAAATTTGACACCTCAGATTATCCCGAAAATAATATTTATAATATGCCGAGAGTGAATAAAAAGGTGCTTGGGTTGATGAAAGATGAACTTCATGGGGATATAATGCTTGAATTTGTAGGTTTGCGATCAAAAATGTATGCATATAGAGTGCAAAAAAATATTAAAGATATTCAATACGATGTGAAAAAGGTAAAAGGTATCACATCAGGCACGATGAGAAGAATTTCATTTGAAGATTATAAAAATTGTTTGTTTAATAATGAATCTCTTAGTCAAAGTCAAAAATTAATCAGATCGATAAATCATCAAGTTTATTCAATAAATCAAAATAAAGTAGTTCTCAGCCCGCACGATGACAAAAGAATAGCGAGTTCGTCACTTTGTACTACAGACACCAAGCCTTGGGGTTATATGCCCACAAGCATGTAGATATATATTTTATATATATATATATTTATAGACTTGAACCAGTTACATTAGTTGAAAGGAAGATTTGCTTCACATACATACATTTTATCGGTCAAGTGTAAAAAAAAAATTTATAATGTCGAGCTATTTCTTAGAGAAAATGCTGGAATATGAAGTGGAAATGAAAGCGAAAAAAATTTGCGATAAAAATTTAAAAATTGCTATATTTCGTGAACCTTATAAACCTTCATCGAATGTTCTTTTGCAAAATATTTTACGTATAAAGAAATTTCCACTAAGGACCTACTATTTTCAAAGGATTTCCGAATTAGAAGAAGATTTCGGAATAAATATCAACACTCAAATAATTCACTCAATTTTTCTAAACAAACTCGAATTCGATAAATATGTAGAGTTATTCCTTGAAATGTGTAAAATTAAAAAACTAAAAATAATGAATTTGGACGAAATCGATAATTTTCTTAAGGATAATGAATTATTTGTGAATAAACAATACACACTATATTTATACGATCTGTTATCGAACAACTTGAATGGTGACAAACAATACGATCTCAGTACTCAATTCAACACCGTAAATATACAAAAAAATTATAAAAAAATAGACCAATGCATAGATCTAAGTGTTTGTGAGACAGCTTATTATGCAAACTGTAAAATCTTGACTGCAATAATTAAAGTGATTGAAAACTTGCACTTACCTTATACATTTTTTCCCACATCGAATGATATTCACAAAAAATTGCTCGAATGGATCGAGAAAAATATAAAACTTGGAAAAGCAGATAAAAATGCTCAATTAGGATGGACTTGTGGACCATGCTGTGGACTTTGGCCCTCAACAAAATTAACTGATTATGAAGAAACTCTTGTTCTGTTACAATCACTAATGTAATTCACCCAACTCTATTATTATAAAATGTGAAATAAAAAATTATATATCTGTTTATACTATTTTATTTATTGAAAAAAAATATAAATATTTATATTTACAACATTAATTATTCATCTGAAGAAGAGGAAAAATGTTCTAATACTTCTTCGTCGATCTTATTACCATCACTATCGTAAGAGGTCCATATTGAATGGTGCGTAGGGAGGTATTCACCTTCTTGAGATTCAGCCGTTGGTGATTTTGGAGACTCTCTCAATATAGTGCATATTTTACATATGCATTCAGGCTCCGTTATTGATTGGTGGGACACTTCATTCTCATCAAAATCCATTGTGATCGGCTGATTGATTTCACACCTTGATGACGTTGTCAAATCCATTGGAATTTGGCTGGAAAATTGTTGGCTCTGCTGTTGTTGTTGAATCATTTTGATCACTATTGAGTTCAAACGTTTCAAGTTCTCTAATGCATTAGCAATTTCATCTTTGATGAAATCAAGTTGCTCCTCGAAAGTCGAGGAGCTGATAAACTCGTTGATTATTCTATCAACCATATTTTCAATGTGTACTAATATTGTAGCGTAAGCACTCTATTTTATATGTTTTGAAGACTGGATGGTTATGGGTGGGGAACTGGTTTCTGGTGGAGAAAAGTGCTATTTACAGGGGCTTTTTTAAATAATCGTTGAGATACCACATTCCTAATTGGAATACGTTGTTTTTTGAACAGCGTAGTGAATTGAACGAATGCTGATTGCAATGAAAAGATTCGTTATTTTGTAGAGAACTTAAACGAGGACAGTTTAATGATTCCACATCAATTACTTCATTCTTCTTCTCTGATACATACTTTTCAATCCAATTCTTTTTTTGCAAACCCTTTACCATTATGGAGCCGTCATAGCCCGTTGTTAACTCCTTTAAAAATTGTCCTATTTCTGCGTGATCAATTGTTCCAACATCGCTCCATTTCAATCCGTGTACATTTTTAGTGAGCCAATTTGCTTGAGCTTTCACTCTATTATCAAGGTGCGAATAATCTATGGGAATGTTTACGATTTTGTGTGAAAATGTGAAATTTTTTAAAACTGCAATTTCCTTACATATAAACTCGCTTTTTCCATATTGAAAACCTTGAATATCTACGATAAACATATTTGATTATTGCACAATACGAATTGCGCTAGTAAGTGGATTATATTTGACTAATTTATCGTGTAAAATCAGACAGAAAGCTGACGTTTCTGTGGGAATATCTTCAGAGCTCTCAAATTCAAGCCTGATATCCACACTTCCAGATTTCAGTACCTCATTCTGTCGCGAACAATCGATAACTGCTAAGCATGCGATATCTCTGAATTTATAAGGAGAGAGCAAGGGTTGATTTTCACGATTGTAATACGATTGTTGAAAATTAGCATACATTTCGTATAGGACGGCAAATTGGTTATTTTTAAAGTTGAGATTCAAATTATCGTATGGAAACATTTCAGAGTTCAAATAAACTTTAAGATTCGTCAAATTATTATGATTGAAATGACTTTAATTGGCTGTTATTTTATTTTTCAGTCCAGTTTTGAATCCGAAAATTATAAATCGTGGTTTTTCAATCTGAGTACTGGTTTTAATAGCCCATGTTTGACTTCTGGTTTGTTGAAGTAAAGGATTTTCATGTAACTCCCATTCTCTGAACGCAATTTCAAGCTCCCGATTGCTAGACACCTGTTTGAGTAATCTAACACGTTCTATGTCATCAACATCGATATGAGGTAGATCCCGAAACTATATTGCACTCTATTCCGATAGAATTCACCCTGTTTATGCTCACGGGGTAATCGGAAATATGTCTTTTATTCTTTATCAACTTGCGATGTTTGAAACCCAAAAGTTGTGCTAGAGAATCTTTCGGTTCGAAATCAATATCGAATGTCGCTTTTATTTCACTCTTCAATGTATTGTTGTTTGCCTTCAGAATAAGGGATGCTGCTGAAAGTTCCATTTCTCCAAGTCTACTTTTGGTGTTATTTTTGATATTGAGTATTTTTAAAATTTTAAATTTCATACTATCACCTATGGCTTGTTGTAAATATCGATTAATATTTTTCACTTCATACGATCCTTCGGGAATCTCTATTACTTTTGTAATATTGTTATTATTATTATTATCCGCTAGAGTGTAGTAAAATTTATTATTGGTCGAGTCGATATTAGGCATTGAGTTATAAGTTTCAAGATTAATAAGACCTATATCATAATCTTCATGTTCATCCAAATTTATCGGTGGATAAACATTTGTACTTAAGATTGATTCATTGCCCGTGAGAGTGAACGTATATGACATTATGCACACCACTGAACAGATAAAACTCAAATGATATTGATCCCATTATGCAATATTTATATATTTAACTCGGTTAAAAATGCAATGCTGCATTCCGAGAAGTCTTCTTAATTACACACATTTTCAATGTCAAACTGAACTGGTTCCGTGGATTCAGCTCATTCAGCTTTCAGAGAGAGCGAAAGTGTAGAAACTTGAGTGTAGAAACTTGAGACATAAATGCCCACAATTAATCGAATTAAATTTCTGAAATTTATTATAGTTGAAATTGATTATTGCGCAGGAGGGATCGCTCTGAAAATAACGAATTAATTCGAGTGGAGGACTTACATCCCCAAAACTATCGAAATAAAGTACACGATTTTTATGTTTTTTATAAGCTACCCAGTCTGTACCGACATTTTTCATTTCATCCAAATTAACTATTGCACATTCGATAGAACGAATTTTCCTAGGCAAATTGTCTCGCATAAATGTACCACGAAAATGAGGAATTTTGAGCATTTTAGCGAATTTCAACAAATCGAAATTCGTTAAAGCTCGCCTCGGTAATTTTATGGGTATTTTCTTCTCCGATAACCTGTCGGATCTAAAAAAAGGCCCAGTCCAGTTCTGTAAGGTTTCAAATAGAGTCCTTTACCCATCGCTACAGCTTCCATCGTTCGATTGTGACGTTGAGATTTCTTTAGTTGTTTCGATGCAGATTTTGCAGTATTAATAGCTTTAGCTATCCCCGCAGCTCCTCCAGCTAAAGCCCCTAGGGCTGATAGACCTGCAAATATTGGTATCAGGAATAATACGAGGTGGTTTTTTATTTAGTTTCAGCCCCCTTTTTCTTCCACCCACAGAATTTTTTTTTATAGACTTAACAGCAATTTTGATTGCATCGTTTAAATTTGAGAAATTTGAACAGTTTCTTAGCGCTTTTCTAGCCAAGTTGCTCACACCTCGAAAACTTAGAGCACGTCCAGTTTTCTCCTTTTTTTTTCAAGTTTTTCGTCCTTTTATTGAAATTGTTATTTTTACACCCCATACCTAACTTCACTTTTGTTTTCATTGCTGCCGCGACTGCTAATGATGCTGCTTTTTCTCCTAATGAAGAGTTAGGTGAGCGAAATCTTTGAATAGCCTCAGATGCTAGTATACGATCAGCTACGTGTCGTTGATTAATGTCTTTTGATTGATCATAAGCTATGTCATGTCTTTTACACGCAGCGTCCAACTGATTTATTCCAGGATCACCACGTTTAAGACGGTACTGTAGCTTTGTGCCCGGACCGCAATATGAATATGTTTTGGTCAGACCGGCTGGTGAATGTAGTTCAAACGGTAGTTTATTTATCAGATTATTTAATAAACCTGATCCTTTGATTGTTGATCTACCTCCGCTAACTTTACGATTACGAATGTTTTTAAACTTTGAGTTGGAGATTATATATATATATATATATATATATATATATATATATATATATATATATATATATATATATATATATATATATATATATATATATGTATCACACGGCGTATAGGTCTACCATCAACACCGCATTTACATTTAATAGGTCCTCCGGTGCAATGAGTCTTCCGTATATCGAAAGACTTATCGCATCTGCTCTAAATCGACGTTAAATGACCCTAGGGGTAATTTGGTGAAATTTGAGAAGGAAGACAAAAAACCGTTTTTTATAAATTATATATATTTTAGTTCCTACTATACGCCACATTCTTTGAGGGCGCTACAATAGCGTGTATATAACGTGCGCATATTGAAATGCAACCCAGCAGTGGATAAGTAAACCACCGTATTTTACTTTTCCGTTGTACATTTTATCAGTCTTCCTTAAAATTGACAACACTGCATCAGTATGTAATAAACGGAAGAATCGTCCGAATTAAACTATGTCGTAATTTTCAACTATGATTTTGACGAGGTTATTTTGCCTTGCTGAATCTAATTCCGGTGTGATCTGTATATGATTTTGTAACTACAATTAAAAGAAGTCGATTTCTGAAAGAAGGTGTTATATTGAGAACGGTTTTGAATATACCTACTTTCACAAATTTACAATGAAGAATACAAATTTATTTTTGAAGCGTTCGTTACAAAAAATTTTTAATAGTTTATTTTCCTCTCGAAAATTGATTGAGAAGGCTGGGAATTTAAATCTTGTTGCGAGTAATATTGTTATGAGAAATTCAAAAAATTTCTCAGACAATAGTGAATATTATTAATTATATAATGTAAAATAAAAAAGTTCGTCCGAATTATAACTACTTATAGTCATATTTGCAACACTAGTAATATAGCTAAAATATTATTTTATGGCATTCGAATGAAATTATGTTCGAATAATTAATACACTTACAAAAAATAAATTTTTTATTTCGAAAAACTAGCGTTTTCTAACTGCTAATGGCAAAATAGGTATGTATGCGGATGAGGGGATTTCTAGCTTTGCGTATAGATCAGTAATTTTTCATCAAAGGAATATTTAAATCGGAAGAAGTAGGTATAACATACTGTTTTTCAGTTAATTTTTTTTCTCTTGTCAGCTATTTTCTACTCATTGACATATATGCATAGCTTTTGGTATAGTTGTATGTCTTTTGATAATTCTAAATCACAGTCTGTTGTATCAGAAAGACCAATTACCAACGGTCTATATGACCAAGATAGCGCCACCTTAGATGGACAAGTAATGTAAGAGTTAGGGCAATCAAATGGGAAATCCATGTGACCAAGTTTCAAGTATGTGGGTTATGCCATGACGAACATCTAGCATAACCAAGGTTTTAGGACTCTTTGGCCGACCCAAGTGACCTGTCAGTTAAGTCTAACAATCAAAAGTTCAAGCCAGACCTAACGATACAAATAACTTCATTGTAAAGTGTCATTTGTTGTGATGCATTCAAACCAGAACATGGAAAAAATTATGCAACACAGAATTTATCCATTAGAGGGCTCTCGTGTTCCAGCAAATGCTCAGGCCACTAATTGTGGTAGGTACTTAATTAAGACTCATCAATACCTATCCTATGGTGTGTATACCATTATGATTCGCAGATTCTAGGTGTCACATAGGGTAGTCAAGTGACTTTTGTGTTTTATTTTGAAACAGAGAACCTCTCGCTAATGCTAAACGTTCAGTTATTAATGTTTGACGTTATTTAGGTATACTGCTATTCACGTTGTCGTTAATTGCCCAACGGTGGAAAGGCAGGCCATCGAAGGTAAATCAAGAAAGTCATATTTCACATGGCAAAATGATTATTAATACTTTTCTTATTGAAATTCATTTGTTTTAGTAGTTATTCTGTCTTTGAATTGATAACTTGTATGTTAGTGAATTAATTCCTATCCGGTATTAGTGGTTAAAACCAATGCAAACAGCTTTTTTCATAAAATTTCGTTCATCCTTTTTTCACTGCACGAAATTTGGCAATGATTCAGTCTTGTTCGTGTCAAGTTAAATTGAAGTTAACGCCAATTCTTAACAGAGGTATTTCACTGGTTTGTTAGTAAATTGTTCTCCACTAATAGTTCAGGATTGATGCGAAAAGGTTTTTTTTTGAGAAGCTGATTGCTTGTATCTTGGTGGCATTAAAGGCAAATAAATGATGAGATCTTCAGAAATAAATGATCTTGAGATCTCTATTTCTGAACTCAGCTTGAGCAACACATTGACAGCTTTATGTAAATGCGCTGATACGTCTTCTGTTGGTGGTGGATTCTATTAAAGTACTGTCGTTAGCGTTAGTCTGTTTCTTCTTCCAATTCAAGAAATCAGGAATATATTTCAAAAAAATCGTTAGTAACAAGATAGGCATACCGGCGTTTAGAGTATGTGGGTCCGAGCTTGCACCATCGACCACAACATGCCTTGCGAGGAGGTAATTTTCGATCAAGCCGTATAATTGTTCGGGAAGATCATAAGATTCAAACTTCGATAATAGTGGCGTGTACAAAATTCGGTTGAAGGCTTCAGAAATATCTGGACCAACTACTTATGATTCTACATGAGTCTTGATAAAGCTTATCTAAAGGTGCGTGATATAGTTGAGTAGGTCATCTGTTGAACGACAACGTCGGAAGCCGTATTGACGGTTACTAGTGGGAGATGTTAGAGATGTTCCGTGAAATGATGGATAATTTCATTACTTTGGGTCATCGTTTTAAACAACTGGCGGAAAAGAAGAATAAGTATCAATTTATTGCTAGTTACTTTGCCAGTGATCAAACGCTCCATGAACAACCAGGATAATCGAGTAGCTTATTGGTTAATTTTCAAATTCTTGTTTTGTAGATTAGACGGTAAGATGTTTCATTACATGAATATATTTCATGTGCGAATTTTCAATTTAAAAATTAAAACTTATACCATAGAAATATTTGGAGGTATCTTTTGACCTACATCTAAAGTAGAGTTTATGGTGACCTTGGCTTCTTCTTTGAAGCTTGATGCCAGCAAGTCACAGTTTTCAATTGAAGGCGGAAACGAAGAATGAGTGAAGTTGTTGCAGATTACCTTTGCCTGTGATCAAAAGCTTCGAGAATCTCTAGGATAATCTAGTAATTTAATGGTGACCTTTTTGTTAAATTCTTGTTTTGTAGCATGGATGGTGAAGGCCTTGATCTTCTTTTTGCGAGACGAAGAACGTTCGCAATATACTTGAGTTTGATGATATTTTTCTACATGGCAGTATGCAGGGTGAGTCAGTTTTTTGTAGCAGGAATTTAACATCTTGTGTTAAACAGTTTTTTATGATGAAAATCTCATATAAATATATATGCTTGAGAGCTTCGTTTCTGATATACAGGGTGCCACTCATATAATTTTCAGAATAATTGAATGAAATTCGGCACACCTATTTCACTTCAATGACTTAATATTTGGCTTTTGGGGTTCGTACCCAATTCAGCCCTCTCGAACTATTTTGCGTGCCGCCTCTGCTTCTAATGAAACATCAATTCAGGTTCCCTCTTCAATGTGGTTATGTTTTGCTCTTCTGTATATATTTCGAAAACTGCATAGATGGCGAAATAAATGCTAAATATAATTGACTTGTAATGAAACTTTATTTTTTGAACACACTTTATTTGACATTAATAGTTAATGACTGAAAAAATTACAGATGAATTGAAATTTGGTAAACATATTACACTTCGATAACCCAATATTTGGGGCTATCAAGCATTTTTGAATACATACAGGATGATACACTTTTGGGGTCGTACTCAATGTAATCCAGTGAATAAACGAGGATTATCTTACAAAGGGTCCGGTAGTTCTGAATTTTTGATATGGTGTCTAGGATGGTTAGTCAGTAGATATTTGAAATGCAAAATACACAATTTTTTCCGCTTCACGCACGCCGCCATATTGAATGAACGTGAAATGCGTGTCAAGAAATAAGAGTTCAGCATTTCATTAGCGCAAGACGTTCAATTCAACGCCGCTTTGAAATATGCCTGGAACAAAACGGATAATATTTTAAGCATTTGCTATGAGAAGTTTTGTGAAACTTTATTTATAAGTCTTAATTTTTTTGTTATTTTGTTTGTTTTACATAAAACACTTTGTTAGTCATTAACTTCAATTACTGAATGACAAATGAAGTGTGTTCAAGAAATGAAGTTTCTTTATAAGTCAATTATTTTTGGTATTTATCTCGACATCAATACAGTTTTAGAAAAACATACAAGAGAGCAAAAAGTGTCCAAATTGAAGAGAGAATCCGAATTCGTGTTTCATTAGAAGCAGAGGCGGCACGCCAAAAAGTTCGAGTGGGTTGAATTGGGTACGACCTCAAAAATCTATCACCCTGTAAGTATTCAGAAAAGCTTAAAAGCCTCAAATATTGAGCTATCGAAGTGTAATAGGTGTACCAAATTCCATTCAATTACTTCGAAAATTATAGGAGGAAACTTGGAAAAAACCAAAAAAATATAAAACTTCGGCACCCTGTATATCAGAAACGAAGCTTCTAAGCATATATGTTCATAAAAGATTTTCATCATAAAAAATGTCCTTTGCAAGATTTGAAGATCTGCTACAAAAATCTGACACCCTGTATATCAATCATGTAATAAGTATTGAGCGTATTCATTGAATATTCACATATAAAATAATACTCTCATCCTCAACAAAATAATTCAGTAAACGGTATTCAGTTTTTTGAGATATACAGAACGGGGGTCAAATTTAGTTATGGCAGTGCGAATTCCAGGCGTGATTAAGGTTTAAAAACTAACTAACAAAATATTATTTTATTATATAATGAAAAAAAGTTAGCAAAACGCTGAAGAAAAGATTAATTTATGCGCCATAAAGGAGTTCCTATTCATTTGGTGATTTGTTCTTGTATTCACTTTGTACGAGTAATTTTCACCAATTTTGTTTTCGAATATATCTACGCGAACGAATATTCCACATCCTTTATTTTTTGTTTTTTTCATTCTGAATAACGTCTTTTGTTTCTACTTTAGTTTAACTAATTGAAAATTTACCCGCTCTATTTTGAATATCTTCATCTGGTTCATTGATAAAAGCTCAAATATTCCTCGATCTTGACGTTATAACACTGTCAAATTGACAGAGAGGTCAAAGTAAAATGAAATAAAATCTCAATTCATACTGTGGAAATATCTTAATCTTGTCTCGGACCGTACATGCGACAACGCTGTAGGAAGACCAATCAATCTAGAAGCTGCCGTGTATTACCCTTCCGGAATACCTATAGCTTCGAAAAGAAACTTCACATATTGAATGGAAGACCAGAATACTGCGAAGTCGTTAAAAGACTTATCAACTATGACTTTTGACAAAAATAAAATGGAGTTCTTTACATATTCTATATAGGTGTAATAAATTAATCAATATTCACGAACAAATATCAATATACTTCCACTCCTTCTGGCGGATGACTTATAGATGCACTTCGTAAGGAAGACTTATAGATATGGGGATCTAAATATATATATATATATATATATATATATATATATATATATATATATATATATATATATATATATATATATATATATATATATATATATATATATATATATATATATATATATATATATATATATATATATATATATATATATATATATATATATATATATATATATATATATATATATATATATATATATATATATATATATATATATAAAACAAAAGCAAAATTATCGGTCTAGCCCGCATATGTCGAAGCAGCCGTTGACACGTGTTTCGGACTCATTGGTCCTCATCAGAACGGCGTAGCCAAGTATGCGATGAAAAACCTGGACATGAAACAGCAACAACAAGCAGAATCCTTTGCTTCGGAAGACAATCACACATTTGTGGTACATTGTTCGAACTCTCCGGTTTGGGAGATTTGGTCAAACTCTGACCACGGAGGCGATTAATGCCATCCGCGAGATCCTGGACCGTGGAAATTAACTACAAAGAGGAGATTTATCGCGGGGAAATAGTATATAAAACAAAAGCAAAATTATCGGTCTAGCCCGCATATGTCGAAGCAGCCGTTGACACGTGTTTCGGACTCATTGGTCCTCATCAGAACGGCGTAGCCAAGTATGCGATGGAAAACCTGGACATGAAACAGCAACAACAAGCAGAATCCTTTGCTTCGGAAGACAATCACACATTTGTGGTACATTGTCTGCGAAGATACAATGAATCAGTTTACTCTAGCCAACCTTTATATAGCCAGATTCATCCCACAGGATCAGCGCACCTGCACCGTGGGAATCCAGAATCATTAAATAGACATTGTTAGAAACAGGATACATTAATTTTTCAAACAAAAAATTAGCGCACCTGCTTTAATTATCTCTTCGACTTCAGACAAGTCCCGACTTGTCTCCACTTCCCAACTGGGAATACACAGGAATGAAGGTCAATTCAGTTTATTATCCTCTCATAATTACCCACATATCCACGTTTTTTAGCAACCAATATTATTAATTTACAGACGAGTATACTCAAGCCAACTTTTATATAACCAGATTCATCCCACAGGATCAGCGCACCTGCACCATGAGAATCCTGAATCATTATATGGACATCGTTAAAAACAGGATACATTAATTTTTCAAACAAAAAAATATAGTTGCATTCATTCCATACATTAGCGCACCTGCCTTAATTATCTCTTCAACAATTCAGACAAGTCCCGACTCGTCTCCACGTATTCCAGACTAGGGATACACAGGAATGAAGGTCAATTCAGTTTATTATCCTCTCATAACAATTATCCACATATCAACATTTTTAGGAAACCACATTATTTAATCTATAGACAAGTCCTTGTCCGACGCGTAACGAGAGACCCCTCTTCACCCCCTCGACTCATTAGATAGGGAAATCGAGGATAATTTAGTTTAATAACCCCTTTAATTACTTACATATTCACATTATTATTTAATTAATAGACAAATTCCGGCCCCGTCTTCCAGACTCAGTAGCGTAACAAGCGATTTGAAAATTCAAAGGGGTCGTTCGAAATGGGTAGTTTGGGGCAACACTCTCATATATACTCTACTAATATATGCTTGGGAAATATATCCGTCGAATATCTGACGTGATAATAGAGTGGGTTGATTATTTCTTTTTGTTTAAAATTCAACTGAAAATCAGTGGATTCTTCTTAAATTATCCATTGTAACTATGCATCCATCTATTGGCAATACTTTTGCGAGAAAATTATTGATATATTATTGCAATAATTTTGAGGCTGAGCGTACAAAGAAATGTATGTCAGAATTTTGGTGTTCATGTAATGAACAATTTTTAGTGCTCAGTGAGGGTGGACTTGCTGGGGCATTTTGTTGAGGGAGGACATATCACGGTGAATAATCATTTCATGATTTCAGAAGCCGCCATTATTCATTTTTCAATGCTTGACAACTTGAATTTATTTTATAGTTTTTATTCTTTCGCATATTTCCGTTCAATTTTGCAGGAGATTTTTATGTTCAAATTTATTTCTTGATATGATTACGGGTGCTTAATTTTCTGAATATTTCATTTACAACGAAATCTCGACTCGGGGATTTCTGGGATAATTCAATGGATTTTTAACTTCAGCATTTTAGATTAATAGCAGGTGAAATTTTGAGAAGTTTAACGAGAAGTTATTTTGTGGCGACTTTCATGTAAATTCAGATTTTGTTTGAGAGTTAACTTCCATCCTCTGCTCAAGAAAAAAATCCATATTATTAATTTTGTAATTACGTGACCCAGACAGAAACCCAAGAGTCAAGAATTGCGTTTGTTCGAGCACATGGCACACTATTGAACCTCTTTCATTCCTCCTTATTTCGGGGCCTTATTTTTTGACCGAGTTTTGGATTTCATATTTTGGGGTCAATTTCTACACCTTAGTTTGAGACTAATTTCCGAATCCTGTTTTGGAGCCGACGATCTACGTCAGATTTTGGAGGAACACCCAGTCCACGTGGTTAAGATTTTAGAGGGAGTCCAATCCACATTCAAGAGAGTTGATTAGGCAGCTGTTTGGCGTTGTATGGAGTATCACCCCTAGCGACATTATTAGCATCTAGTAGAAGATAGATATGAAATCCCAAGCCGATCTACCACTCGAGGGACACCGCATTAAAGTTCATAAGGTCACGTAAATTTAATTAATAGCCCAACTGTAAGCTGATGGTTATATATATTTATTATTTTATCCAGAAAACGAAGAAACGACAATTCAAACCCCTGAGGTTAAAGACAATTTTGTTAAATATCTTTATGATAATCTCCATATCTCAACTCTAGGGTTTTTATTAGAGTTATGTAATCTTCCTGCTCTTTTACTGACAATTTTTGTAACAGTTCTGCAGCTTTACCTCTGAGGGACAAAACCAGTTCTACTGCTTTCAGTTTATCTGGCCAACTATTAGCTTGGGCTGCTGCTTCAAACTGCCATTTGAATATTGACCAGGAAGAATCTCCATCAAAAGTAGGTGGCTTTGAAACTTTCAGTCTGGGGACTTGATTTGACATTACTTTTGATTCATTTTTTTCCATGGTTGATATTCGCTTTTCTAAATCTTTCAATACCTGTGATTCACGTTATTCTAAAATAATTATGCAATTGCTCCTCCAGGTGTTTCTTCACATGTACTATTTCACCTCTCAATTTCTCATTATCCTCATTCCTACGTTTGTCTAAGTCTTCCAGGATTTTCTGTAATCCTTTAAATTCTTGCTCCCTACGTTTCTGTTCATCTATTTTTTCTTGCTCTGGACGTTTCTCTTTTTCTAATTTCTCCCGTTCTCGACATTTCTGCTCTTCCAATTTCTCCTGTTGACGTTGTTCGGCGAGTTTTTGCATTAGTTTTTCCATCATCGATTCCATTTTTCTGGTTATTGGCATCCCACACTTCTGACACCAGTTGTTACGAATTCGGGTTCGCTAGGATGATTTCCAATAACTGATTCAATTAATAAACAAATCAGTATTTATTTACACAACAGTAATTCTGACAATAACCACACTTTTTCAATAACTGTCACTACTTCAAAACACAGGTGTCGCTCTTCTTTTTCACACGGTAATTCACTTTAGACTATCCCTCCTTCTCTTCTATGGTAGCTTTTATATGTCTTGTCATGCCATCGAGAAGCATCCAGAATGTTCTAGTCTTCGAACTAAGAGATTGGTTACTTCAACGTTCATCGAATATTCCAGAACACACAGAGTCGGCTTTAGCCATTTTCGTAACATTATGTTTGCAATGACTCAATATATTTTTTGATTAACTCACATTGAGATACCCTGATGATGGACATGCAAATGATCGAAAGCGCTTGGTACAGGAGTTCAAGTTTTGTGACTTATATACCGATTAAACCATTTCCCTTGAATATATATATGATATATATACATATATATATATATATATATATATATATATATATATATATATATATATATATATATATATATATATATACATATATATATATATATATATATATATATATATATATATATATATATATATATATATATATATATATATATATATATATATATATATATATATATATATATATATATATATATATATATATATATATATATATATATATATATATATATATATATACATATATTAACAGGATAAATCCTAATAACAAAACAGGAAATACAAACAACCAATAAAAATCAAAAGAAACACAAGTAAACATGAATAATATATTACTAACATAAAACCTTCATGAAAAACGTACTAAATACTTTTGTCTTTATCATTGGCACAACCAGAAATAATATTGCTTATATAACCATATCAAAATTATACAGTCCCATCACCTGAGGAAAATATCAAATGGAACCTTTCCAATGTGACTCTGCTCCTATTAAAAAAATATAATAACCAAAATGAAACCGTGGTTCCATACATGGAAGGGTTAGATACATAACAATCACAATTTTAATACATATTATTAGTTTTTTTTTTACTATAGGTGAATAATTCAATTAAAAATATCTAATATAACAAAATGTGACGAAATTTTCATTTTTGTTCCTTTCTTAAAAAAAATTAATTTCATTTAGCTTTTTCTAATTTATATATACATACATATACACACACACACACACACACATATATATATATATATATATATATATATATATATATATATATATATATATATATATATATATATATATATATATATATATATATATATATATATATATATATATATATATATATATATATATATATATATATATATATATATATATATATATATATATATATATATATATATATATATATATATATATATATATATATATATAAAGTTTAAGTATGAAAATTTGTGGAACCAGCAATTATCCACAGTTATTTTTAATTTTTATATTATTTTTAATTTTTATACTTGAGTTTTTGCAAATTTTGAAATGTATGCGTTTTATTGATGAAACAGTTAGCGGCTTGAAATTCGGGCTACGCGTAAAGGAGATTATGGTCTACACTTGGAACATATTATCATCATTGCGACGTTGCCAGATCTACGAGTAATTTATGCCAATTATGTTATTTTAAACGGCACACCATGTATATTTTAACATTTTTGTATTCTGCGGAACATTTTAAAACTTTTTTATAGAACATAATATTTACCTATCGTGAGCTATTTTCAAAATAAAGATAATTTTTTGAAAAACTTGGCAACAAACTTTTCCGAATTAAAAATGTATTTTTTTCATAACTATCACTGCTAGAGCCTGAAATTTATTAGGTTAGTTTAACATAAGAAATTATGAGAGTCAAGGTATCTCATACAGAGAGTGCACAAAATAATGCTATTTTGGTAGAACATAAATTGAAATGTATGCATCAATTTCAAATGGGACAATCTAATTTTATAACAGCATTCAAAAGAAGAACAAATTCCTCAACTGAAAGTATGATAAATATGACACCTATCTCTAGTGGTTTAAGGATTAGGTATTGGCAAAAAAACTAGAAAAACTCAATTAGAACAAACATAACTTTTGATTCTAGGCCTGAAGGCAATCGTGGCGACGCACATGAATGTCACCACTTTGCCCACCAGTAACGTTGAATTTTGGCACATGTCAGGCATTAAAAAAAAATACAGACTTCAACCAAAAAGTGAAATAATAATAATAATAAAAATAATTTATTCACTTCAAAAATATTATAATATGAGTTTGTTACAGATTACGCATAATAAATTAAATTTGTCAGAATTTACAATAATACATTAATCCAGATAATGCGACAATTACAGCAATAATGATGGTTTATTTCACAAGTTAAGCTATGGTGGTACCATCAAAATCTCCTTAACAGTCTTGGAATGTTGAAATTGGTTATGTCTAGCATTACATATGTCAAAAATACACTGGAATAAATCTATATTACTTTTACATGATAAGTTTACCTTGACTATTTCACTCATTCCATTTTTAGTGAGAAAGTTTCATTAGCTACTCTCGTTTCACATCGATAAAACATGCAAGCCGGCAAAACTTACTATGTTAGTATTTCAGCGATAATATTTTGACATTTCTCACATGAATCGTTATTTCCTTGACTTTCTGAAATGTGACCATATTACTGTTAGACATATTTCCTCGTGAAATAGTCATGTCAAATACCACTTGAGATGAAATTTAAGCAGGTAAAATTTCTCTCTTGTAACATTCAAGTTTGTTGCTTAGACAATTTCGCTCATGACAATTTTTCCAAAGATTTTGATACAAATGTCATTCGCGAAATTGCCTAAGCAACAAACTTTCATATTACAATCGAGAAATTTTGCCGGCAAAATTTCATCTCTAGTGGTATTATATATGAAAAAAACATTTTCATCAATCTAGTTTCTATGTAGAAATGAAATTAATATTCACTTAATTATCTAGATGTCCATTACTTGGAACACACATCATGTACGTTTCATAGTACGCCTCAGCGCGATCATGGCAACGCAAATGAATATGTCACCAGTAAGTTGTTTGAAAGAAGTTTCACAATTTTATATCTGTACTAATTATTGTAAATTCTGACAAATTTAATTTTTTATGCCTAATCTGTCACAAACTCATGTGTGGAATATTTTTGAAATGAATAAATTATTGTTATTATTATCATTATTTCACTTTTTGGTTAGTCTGTATTTTTTTCCTGTTTTTTTGCCAATAAGTCTTAAATCGCTAGAGATAGGTATTATATTATACTTTCAGTTAAAAAATTTGTTATTTTTTTGAATGCTGTTCTGAAATATAGGGTGTCTCATTTGAAATTAATGCATATTTTTCAATTATGTTTATTCCAAAAGAACATTATTTTGTGCACACCCAGTATGAGATACCTTGACTCTCATAATTTCTTATGTTGAACTAACCTAATATGATTCTCTTAAAAAAGTTTCAGGGCTCTAGCTGTGATAGTTATGAAAAAATATACTAAAAATATTTTTCTTCATTATCATTCGGGGATGTTTGTTGCCAAAAAATTATTTTTATTCTGAAAATAGCTCAAGATAGGTATGTCATGTTCTATAAAAAAGTTTTTAAATGTTCCACAGAATACAAAAATGTTAAAATATACATGGTGTGCCATTTGAAATAACATAGTTGGCATAAGTTACTCGTAGATCTGGTATTGTTGCAATGATGATAATATTTTCGAAGTGTAGATCATCTTCTCCTTCTATATATATATATATATATATATATATATATATATATATATATATATATATATATATATATATATATATATATATATATATATATATATATATATATATATATATATATATATATATATATATATATATATATATATATCAATAAAACACATACATTTCAGGTATCTTGCATCAAACTTTATACCTTTGCAAAACTCGAGTAAAAAAAACTGTGGATAATTGTTAGTTCCACCAATTTTCATACTCAAACGTTCCCTGCTTTCTAAGGAAAATTTTATGCTCTCTTTGAAGATATTCAATAACTGAAAACAGGAAAAATTATTTTTGAATAATACTGAAACATAAGTTCGCGACCAGATATAATTAATTATCAATAACAAAAGATGTTAAAACAATAATAATAAGAAGTAAAATTCATTTCAGAATTGATAAACCAACAAGAATATAATGAAAGAGCTGGGGATGCCTTTGGTCTGATTTCTTATCAAAAGTAAGTAAAGAATTCCATCCATCAACAAACCTTACAGAAAAAGGACAACAATCTTATAAGATTCACCACAAGATGAATTCTTTGTCCATACTTTCATACAAAGCTAAGTTTTAAACAAAGCTGTCTAGCTATCGCGGTTCTTGAGATACAGCCTGGTGACAGACAGACGGACGGACAGACAGCGAAGTCTTAGTAATAGGGTTCCGTTTTTAACCTTTGGGTGCAGAACCCTAAAAAATTGATGACATTGACTAAAACATGTGAATGAAATATTAACTTTTATTGCTACTTGACCACGTACTCTTCATTCTCCTTACATTCTGATAAATCTTCTACATTTCTTTTTTCTGAATTCCCAGTAGCCTTGGTGCTCCTGCTCATGAGAAGTTACTGCTATTATAACAATACTAGCTTCTCACATTGGGACAGTTCAAAACCTAAAAACTAATTCATATTCTTTAAAGTTGAAATTTTTTACTTAATTTGCATATTAAAGACCAGCGAAATGAAATGGATTGAACAAATTCTGAAAGCATATAGGTAATACAGGAAGTAAAATATAAATGTAATTGATAAATAGAAACTGAGAAATATTTCATACAGTAGCAAAAATTGAGACAAATGCTGGAAGTATTAAATTGGGATAGTTTGTCGTTATTGCAATATATTAGAACTTAAAATTCATCAGAAAGTTACATTTAGTAGTTAGATTGAAAAAATAACTCTCCATATGAAAGAGTTGAAGAATGTTTAAGAAATAGGTTGACAAATTCTGACAGCATGTAATTCTGAAAGTACACTAACATTGTAATAGGTATTAAAAGTAATTGTATTCAGTGCTGGATTTACATTAGGATATTGAAAATATAAATAAATGAAAAATAAAATTTTATTATTGATAGTTAGTTTAAAATTTAAAAAACTGTAGTGACAAAAGCTTATAATTACCATATAATACCTGAAAGATTTTGGATTGATTTGTTCATTATTTTCATTCAATTTGGGTGCTGCCGAGTGCACAGATCAGAATGAATTAAATCAGATTTGCTTCAACATTTGAATTGTGAAGATTTGATTGAATACCAATTAGCAAATCAAAAAGTGAGGACAGTTCGCTTCAGAAAAGATGTACTGTGCATTGAAATTTATGAATAATTATAATTTATGATGTTCAATATAAAAATTTTTTTTTTGTATCTATCCTAAAAAAATATTCACCTACAAATGAATTTTTGTTTTTATTTGGAAAAAATACTCTTTACCTTGGTCCATTTTATGTCTAAGATACTCTGAAAGCATATAATACTGAAAGTGCATTATCATTTTAGAAGGCTCTTGTGAAAATAACTGTGAAATATTTCATAGTGTAGAGTAAGAAAATAATTCTTCGCATAAAGGGGTTGTGTTTTGAAGAAATGGGTTAAACAAATCAGGAAAGCATATAATTCTGAATGTACACTATCATTGTAATAGGCACCTATAATTATCACAATGCAAAATGCTTAAATTTCATTTCCAAAGAATCATAAATTATACAATACAGAAAGCAAATTCCTGAGGTGTTTTCTTTAGAATTCAATGGTCAAAGAGATGCAGCAGATGTGGCTGGACAGAGTAGTCATTTTCTCACACATAGTACACCAACCTCCTAATACATGATGGAAAAGCCTATTAGCATCTAAGGTCTACAAAATAGAACTGAAAATGTTTCATCAAACTTCACACCAAACTAAGTAGAATGAAAAAGCATAATCACAAACATAATATTCTCCTTTTATCTCACCACTGAATATTGATACAATACCTATTTTATATTGCAATGCATAATAGTATATTATATAACAAGGGACTAGAGTGAATGCTTTAATCCCGCACGTGATGTTTATTGCCTTAGGGCTTGTAGAGCCCGAGGGCCAATAATCACGTAAGGGATAAAAATCTCTTTAGTCCTGAGGCATAGACGCTATTTTTTGCACTTCCCAGTATTATAACTTTCAACATTGATACAATTGATAATTTTGATGAGTTATATAAACACGGTACTTGGATTACTCAGTAGGTAACGTTATAGCAACAGTGTCAACAAAATTTTTCAATTAATGTTGACATTTAAAATCGTAATTTAACTAACAGAATATCAAGAAAAGGAATGAATCTATAAATTTGATACAGATAAGGCAGCTGACATGATAACAGAAGAATTAATACCCAAAAAATCGAGAAAAATTTACCAACAGCAATATGAAGGCTTTGTTAATTGGTGTAAGGAGAAAAAAGTGGAAAACTACTTTATATCCCTAGGGACTGAAAGATACATTTTAGTCCCTGTTAGACGGGACTAAAGTTGGCACTTTAGTCCTGGAAGTGCAAAAAATTTTTAAAGCCATAACAAGGGAGACATACACTTCCTCGTGCCTGGCTATATTTTTATTTACATTCATCAAGTTGTATTGCATATTGAAAGTGTATTGAATATTATCAGGAATATAAACATACCTATGATAAATTGCAACAATTTCCATGGATTTTCAGTTTTTTTAAAGCCTGGCATCAACCAGTCATTACTATATGTGCCATCTTTTCATGTCTCATACTTGAGAGAAATAACACTTTTATTTACAAAACAGTTTCTAGTTGCGCCAATGAAAAGAGACAATCATTCGCAAGATGGGGAAATCACTAAATCTGAGAGATATTCCATAGAAAACTTTTCTTATAAATTTTATGCATTAAATTTTGTATGTTTTATCCCCCACTTAATGGAGGTATCACAGCTATTTCATCACTTTCATTCAAATGGAATATATCTACGTTGCTTACAAATTCTCCGTTTATTGAGAGAACTATTTGTTTCTCAATTTCTTCAAGGGAATATTTTTTCACTATGGTTTCAAATAATGATTTATAATCGATTGGAGTTTTCAGTGTAAGCTTATCAGAATTCTTTCCACCAAGTTCTCGAGCTTTTGCAAACAACAATATATTAATAATTACTTCTTCATCCATATCAAAGTTTCTTTCAAAACGATTCTACTATAACATCACGCTTAACCCAACACCTATATCCTATGTAGAACAAAAACTGCAAATTTAATGCAAATAGCAAACTGTTTCTGGGTCGGGTAGTCTGGGAGATTTCCAAAAATTCCAAATCCCAACAAGGAAACACCGTGTCACTCTGTGGTCTGAGTCACAAAGTCACAATACATGAATACAGAACACGGTGTACGGGTGCTTGTTAGAATTAGTTGGAAAGCTTTTTTGATTTTTATGTAAAACGCCAGAGAGCACAGCCATCGTTATTTCTAAACGCGATGGACAAGTGATTTCTGTTACGAATTACGTACACCGTCATTAACCATTTTTGTAACACTTCAAATAATGAAAACTGTAAGTGAATAAAATATTGTTACGACTTCGGGTTCGCTAGGATGATTTCCAATAACTAAATTTAATTAATAAGCAAATCGGTATTTATTTACAAAACAGTAATTTTAAAATAACCACACTTTTCAATAACTGTCACTACTTCAAAAACACAAGCTTCGTTCTCCTTTAATAACACGGTAGTTCACTGTAAACTGTAGATTAACTGTAGACTGTCCCTCGTCTCTTCTATGGTCGCTTTTATATGTCTTGTCATTCCTTCGAGAAGCTTCCAGAATGTTCTAGTCTTCGAATTAAGAGGGCGGTTACTTCAACGTTCATCGAATATTCCAGAGAACACAGAGTCGGCTTTAGACATTTTCGTAACAATATTCTGTAACAAGGTTAGTAGGAAAATTCGATGCGAGTGGAAAATAACCACGAGCATCACGAATTTTCATTCTAACCGAGTAGCAAACTATATTTTCTCCACGATCAAAAATTTTAAATGTATATTTTTAGATGAAAACGAACAAAAGATAATTTATATAACAGAACTCAATCACAATTATATTAGGTAAACACTCAATAATTCAAGAAACATTCTACTTTGTATTAATTGCTATATTTGTACAGTTCTTTCCGTTTTCTTTGTTTGTTTCCAATCCATGAACAGTTTGTAATATTTTTCATATTCATTCTTTGATTTTTTAGGTAGTAGACTCTCCAGTATATTATTAGCACTCTCTGTAATTTCAGGTGGTGTAGTTTCACACTCTGATTCTGAATCACTGAATAAATTCATGCTACTTATTATACTGGCGGCTAGACATAGGACCGCGATCCAATGTTGCCAAGTCCTCCTTATAACGCGGCAAATTTTAAATAGATTTACATTTCTAATGTACGTACCAAATAGAAAAAAAATAAAGAATAGATATTTATTTATTGTGAATTTAAAATGAATTCATATTATTGGTAATGTATGTAACAAATTAACAGTTTTTAAAGGGAAAACAAATGAAGAATAAATATTTTTTAATTTATCGTGAATGTAAAATAGATTCGTATAATAGGTTATGTATGAAGGTAATAAAGTGAACATTTAAAATGAAAATAAATTAAGGATAATATTTTTATTATTGTGAATTTAAAAACTTCAGCTCGAGTGTTTAAAATGAAAGATAAAATGTTAAATTAAAGACAAATTCGTTAAAAAAGCATATATTATGCTGTAATTATAATATTTACAAATAGCTATGGTCATTAGTAGACTTATTTGAAATTATTATTCGTCTTTCAAGTGTCTCTTTAATGACTGTCTGCTCTTCTTCATTTCGCTTTTTGTTGGTCGTATTATGGATATTCTTTCGTTTTTTCGTAGAATAAAAGGACTGTTTCTGAATTTTTTTATTATATGGTTCTTTCCTAACATCCTTGTCTTTAAGAATATGAGAACTGTTAATACATTAATGGCTGAAATACTTTTGTTTTTTTTTTGGTTTCTCTAAAATGAGGGAAAGCTGTTCTTCTGAAAAATCTCCACTCTTTATGTTTGAAACTGCTCCTATCAAATTTGATTCTATCTCACTAATAATTTTTTCTTTAGATGTTTCAGAGTCCAGTAAGCCAATACTTGAATCTGCAACTAGCATTTTCAGCTCATCTTCGTCTTTAATTTTGTTTCGACTTTTGGAAGTGTGTATTACAAATTGGGACAAACAAACACAATGTACCTATATGCTTGCATAATGTGTTTTTAATATTGAAATCTATGCATGTACATTCAAATGTGTGTATGCAATATTGCAATACATGCACTTCATATTGCAGCAAGGACCGTCATTTACCTTTTTGACATGGTGATTTTTATCATTGTATATTTTGATAACAAAGTTATTTATTTCTTTTGATTCTATGTCAGCTTTTAAAGTTAAAGCAAAACGGTGCTGAGCATTTATATATTGCGAGTGCTTAGTTGTCTTGCCCTTTGTTAGTTTGATAAGTCTGTCTATGATTTTATCTCTTATAAATTTCTGTTATAAATGTAAAGATTTGTCAAGACGTTTCACCTTTTTCCCTTCAAGATAGGTATATTTCAGATTTTTATGCATATTTTCAATATGCATGTTGGTTGAATTCTGAGAATGTTAGGTCATCACTATAATAGCATATTCTGTTTTGACATGTTCTACCTCATCACAGAGGTTTTTAAAGAAGTATAATAAACAAATTCTTTTTTAACGTACCTTCATATGAATTGAAAGACAATTTTTCGCAAAGCTCAATATTTAATAAATTATGTTTCTGTGATAAGTGATGTCGTAAATATTCATTTTTCTGAAAAGAAATTCCACAGTCTTCACATTTGAACATTGTTACTTCAAAACCATATTATTCTATTACAAGGGAGAGAATGCAAATACATTTAAATTGCATGGGGGCAGAGGTGTTGCAGAATATTTCTTCAATCTCAAGAGAGAGAATTCCAGCATTCTGCAATCAAATTTTATATCAGAATTGGCGAATTCTGTGATGATCGTGGAGAAATATTAATATGATAAAATGATAATCATCGTATAAATTAATAGGGAATTATTGAAGACCGTCCTTTAAGGTAATGCCTTGATTAAGTTAAGCCTTATTTAAATAAAGCAAAACCTTAAATGTCAGGGTAGAAATCGAGTTATTGGAACTCATTCCTTAAATTGACAGTTCTTGTTTTATTTCTAACCTAAAAAAAATTCTACTTTTACTTGTGTCTTGTCTTTTGTTATTAAAAATCATCAGTATTGATCATTTTCAAACACCTGATTTTGACAGGTCCGCCATTTTGGCTGGAGGACAAACAAACCATTTACGACTATCAGTGTTCTGAGTTGTTTGCTTACGTTTATTGAAAGTAAAAGTATTAAAAAACTTTGAATCATAAATTTATATTGAAAATGGAAAGAAGTACTTATTATCAATCACTTCCTGCCGATATTAAGAGCCGCTACGATCAGAAAATCAAAATTATTGATGATATAGACCCCTATCTGTTGGAGTCCAGCTCTCAAGATTTGATATCATTGACATCAATTCCAGTAATATCCATCATCGATATGGTTAATTATTTTATCCTCACCCACAGTTTTTATACTGGACAGCAAATGAAAGCATATAAAAGCTTGCAAGGTTTCAAATTGTATGAAGCAGGACTAGTTCAAGAAATTTATGGGAAAAGAGTGAACGAAACAGCTTTTGTAGTTATTGGCAAGGTAAGATGTATTTTAATGATATTCATTATGTTTATTCTCATACTTATCAGTGTTCTCAATTGTTATAACTAAAAGTAAACTTTATATTTCTGGTGAAACATTCACAACGTCTCAAGGAAAAGCTTCTGAATTCATGGGTTATTATCCTAACTGACGGTAGTATTTCCAGTGGACATTGCACTTGTATGGCAGACTTAGGAGAAGTGTGCAGTCATATAGCAGCAATTGTTTTTCTCCTTCACACCCGCTCTCAGTCTAAGGATGAAGAAGAAAAAAATCTACTTGTTTAAATATAGTGGATAATAGTGTATGCCTCGATAAAGGTCACTCTTATTTTTATCAAATACAATGCCAGATGTTTATTACAGAAACCAAGTACTGTGATTATTTGTAGAAAGGATTGCTTTCAATGAAATTTTTTAAAAAAGTATTTTGAAAAAAGAATTAGATTTTTCCCATTTTGTTATTTTGCCTGAGCTTCTGGGGAAGTATTTTACAGAAAAGGCAGGATTAGGAACAGTGACATTGTGGTGTTCATGCCAAAAAATTGATGATGGTACTAGGCCTATGATAAAGTGTGACCTTAAAGTATACCTGAAAGCAACTGGTTTTACGCTAACTGTATATAGAAATTTGTATAATTAATTTAAGTATGTTCTTACCATAGTTATTTTATCAGATGTTAGATAGGTACCAGAGTAAATAAAGTTCTTTCATAATTATGTTTGCATATTTATTTTTACCAAAATATAACCATGTACATTACTCTTGCTTAATAAAGCATAAATTACAAATGAAATAAAAAAGAATCATCAACATAAGGAAAATATATAAAATTTTGTATATTTAATTTATTATAAAAAGCAACTACATACTTATCATTTACTACAATTTGATGAAATATGATACATATACTCAAATTTTTCATAATATACACAATTACACTTAGTAAAAAATACCAAAATTACAGATAACTAGAAGTAAATATAAAAATTTAATTATCTCTCGATACACATATCATTAAATTGGAAACTGTGCTAGGTGAGATGCTAAACATTTGAACGGTAAATTCAAGCGAAGCTTCATGAATGTTAATATCAACTGTTGAAAGGGGGAGAGCAATGTTAAATGATGAACAGAAAAATATTCTTTAAGTTTTTCAAAGATAATGAACAGCATATCTGATTTCGGAAGTCCAGTAAAATAAAGAGTCTTATTATCATCATTTCTGAAAGAATCTTCATTGATCTGAAAGTTTTTCAACTTTTTTTCTAAAGAATAAATCTTTGTTTTACAGAAATTCAAATCTTCAAAAAGTTTGTTCAAATCTCCAGTTGTTAATTCTGTTTGTGTGCCAACATTTGAGGAATTTTCATTAACAGGACTTGCAATGCTAACTGCTTTACTTGTACTAGGAGTGTCAATGTCTATATCTTCATATTGTTCCTACAGAAAAAATAAATATACTTTCATGAAGGTCCTAATTTGCTGTCATATAACAATTACAGCAAAATCACTACATACCTGCTCTACTTGCTTTTTCTGTTTAACCGAACGTTTAAACCTGCTGACTTGAGTTTTACCAAAAGGATTGGCAATTGTGTACCCCATATTTTGGGTTGGAATCCAATCAGGGTTGTTTTTATCCAATAACTCTGCAGGAGCCCCTGAAAAATATTTTAAATAAAGAGTTCATCTTTTTTCACTAATTCAAGTAAACTTACCTGTTATAAAATGTTAAGAACAGACTCGTGCATATTTCAATTGATTTTCACTAAAAGGTCCCCTTTTCAATGCTTTAATCCATCTCTCTTGCCTTTCTCGTGATACAGCATTTGAATAATCACCAGCATTCTTGAGGGCAGTAGGGATTCTATAAAATCTCACTTTGTCTCGGTTTCCTCTCATACCATAATTAACCACGGCACAAAACGATGGCATTTTCTCTAATAAACTCCAACAATAATGAAATAATCAGAAAAAAACTTTAAATTCGACAAACAACTCAAAAAGTTATGAAACTTAAAAGACAGTTCAGCACAACTGTTTGCATAACAATGGTTTGTTTGTCCTCCAGGCAAAATGGCCGAAATCGCGTGACGTCATATGAAAATGGTCAATAAGTAAACCTTAATCTGTTTTTTTTTTGTGCTGCATTCTTGACCAAGATTTTGTATTGGCCCAATCATATTTCATAATTTAAACTTGAACATTTATTTTTTAAAAAACGCACAATTGCAGCACTAAACCGGCCCAAAACAAAATTCAAGCCGAAAATACAGACGGATTACTTGATTTGAGAAACCTCTTTTGGGAGGTTAGGTTTGGTGAATTAGGGAAATAAGGAAACCTTAAATACTTACGGTATCTAGTCGTAAATAGGGGAAAGAAGTATTTTATTAGAGTTCCCTTATTAAATTTTTTCTAGTGCGCATGCGTACCTCTTATTTTCGGAACAACCATAATAAGGCATTTACCTTATAGCGTTTCCAATAATTCCCTAATATTTAAAACTACTGGCGTCTGAAATTAAGATCCGGAACAGCTAATATCGGTACTAGAGCATGGACATGGGCCATTAACGGATTGTTTACATGTTTGTAATGGTATTTACGTTCATTTCATTTTGAGTTTTCGAACGTTTAGCTTCGTAATTTGTGTTTTTTTGGACTTCGTATTTTCCAGTGGTTCATTGTGTTTCGATTGAGGATAATATTATCTCTGTTCAACAGTAGATAACCTACAATCAAGTTGAAATTTACAGTGAGTTTTTATCATTGAACATTAAAATCAATAATAAAATAAAGGAGAGGACGAATAAATTAATTGGTTACAGGAACTATGTATACATCATAAAAAGGCTGTATGGTAAAACACCTATTTATTTAAAAAATAAAAAAACCTTCAAAAGTTTCAAGAAACCATCTCTGACATGTCTACTTTCATTACCAACTGAAGAGATTTTGAGTATAATGGACAAAACTAAGTAGTTACCAGCAAAACTGAAATAAGCAACATGAAATAAAAGAAGAATCAACATGAAGACTCTGCTTGAATGGTTTGAACGTAATGAGTTTTTATATTTTTTCAATTTTCCAGACGTATAATAGGTCTCCTAAAAGTACAGTTGACTTCTGAGAGTCTGGTTGATTTGATAGAATCTCTATTTTCCTGATTATATAATCGAATATTTTAGTTTCTACCTAGGTATAGAGCCAAGTTTTATTTCATATTCCTGATGTTATGATAAACTGTTATTTTGGTTGTGCAAATAAACATTATTTGTTATTATTATTTTAATAGTACCTACCTCTGGTTGTTACATGAAAGAAAATAAAATTATCTAGAATCTCTAGATGATGGCCAAGGTTCAGATTCCGATAAAAGTGGAAGATTTTTCGTTGGACTTCAAAAACCCTACGTATTCGAATAGCTGAAAATTGCACATCATTAGTTGGTACAATCCTATATGGAAAAATCCACAAACTTACTGCCGGGAAAATAAATATTCTCAGTAAACTGTGAAGAACAACTCTCTTATGTTCAGACACTTTTTTTCAATCTTCAAGTTATGAATCCACACCTTTCTTCTGTCCATCATTTTCTTGTTTCCCAACTTTGTTTGGAATACAATTTTGAATTGTCCAGCTTTCGGAAAGGTATGTAAGCTATATTCGGGTTTTTTTTGCCCAAAATGAACAATAGGATACGCAACAATAGTGATTAATCTCTTCTGAACGTTTGTAAACGTGTAAATTAAAACTCAACAACTTCTCAGAGAGAAGCTGTTTAGTTTTAATTGTGTTTAATTTAGTTTGGGATCGTTTACAAACGATCAGAAGAGATGAATCACTATTGTTGTGTATCCTATTGTTCATCCTGGGCAAAAAAAACGAATATAGCTTACATACCTTTCCGAAAGCTGGACAATTCAAAGTTGTATTCCAAACAAAGTTGGGAAACAAAGAAAGGCGTGGATTCATAACTTGAAGATTGAAAAAAAGTGTCTGAACATAAGATAGTTGTTCTTTACAGTTTACTGAGAATAATTATTTCCCCTGCAGTAAGTTTGTGGATTTTTCCATATAGAATTATACCAACTGATGATGTGCAATTTTCGGCTTACCGAAAGCGTAGGGTTTTTGAAGTCCAATGCTAATCCAACGAAAAATCTTCCACTTTTATCGGAATCTGAACCTGGGCCATCATCCAGAGATTTTAGATAATTGTATTTTCTTTCATGTAACAACCAGAGATACTATTAAAATAATAAAAATAAATAATGTTTATTCGCACAACCAAAATAACAGTTTATCATAACATCATATATAATAGAATTATACCAATTGATGATGTGCAATTTTCAGTTAACCGAAAACGTAGGGTTTTTGAAGTCCAATGCTATTCCAACGAAAAATCTTTCACTTTTATCGGAATCTGAACCTGGGCCATCATCCAGAGATTCTAGATAATTGCAATTTCTTTCATGTAACAACCAGAGACACTATTAAAATAATAATAATAAATAATGCTTATTTGCACAACCAAAATAACAGTTTATCATAACATCAAGATTATGAAATAAAACTTGCCTCTATACCTAGGTAAAAATTGGAAAATTCAATTATATAACCAGGAAAACAGAGATTCTATAAAAAAACCAGACTCTCAGAAGTCCACCGTAATTTTAGGAGAGCTGTTATATGTAAGGAAAATTCAAGAAATACAATAACACATTACCTTCAAATCATTCAAGCAGAGTATTCATGTTAATTCTTCTTTTATGTCATGTTGTTTCAGTTTTGCTGGTAAGTATTTAGTTTTGTCCATTATACTCAAAACCTCTTCAGTTAGTAATGAAAGTAGACATATCAGAGATGGTTTCTTGAAACTTTTGAATGTTATTTTACTTTTTAAATAAATATGTGTTCTATCATACAGCCTTTTCATGATGTATACATAGTTCATCTAACCAATTAATTTATTCGTCCTCTCCTTTATTTTATTATTTTTTTTTATGTTCTAGGATAAAAACTCAGTGTAGGTAAATTTCAACTCGATTTAGGTACTGTTACGAAAATGTCTAAAGCCGACTCTGTGTTCTCTGGAATATTCGATGAACGTTGAAGTAACCGCCCTCTTAATTCGAAGACTGGAACATTCTGGAAGCTTCTCGAAGAAATGACAAGACATATAAAAGCGACCATAGAAGAGACGAGAGACAGTCTACAGTTAGTTTACAGTGAACTACCGTGTTATTAAAAGAAGAACGAAGCTTGTGTTTTGAAGTAGTGACAGTTATTGAAAAGTGTGGTTATTTTAAAGTTATTGTTTTGTAAATAAATACCGATTTGTTTATTAATTAAATTTAGTTATTGGAAATCATCCTAGCGAACCCGAATTCGTAACAACTGGTGTCAGAAGTGGGATGCCAATAACCAGAAAAATGGAATCGATGATTGAAAAACTAATGCAAAAATTCGCCGAACAAGAGGAACAACGTCAACGGGAGAAATTGGAAGAGCAGAAACGTCGAGAACAGGAAAAACGGGAGAAATTAGAAAAACAAAAACGTCGAGAACAAGAAAAATTAGATGAACAGAAACGTCGGGAGCAAGAATTACAAGGACTACAGAAAATCCTGGAAGATCTCAACAGAGTTAGGAAGGAGGATAATGAGAAATTGAGAGGAGAAATAGTACATGTGAAGGAAGACCTGGAGGAGCAATTGCATAATTTAGAAGAGCGTGAATCACAGGTATTGAAAGATTTAGAAAATTTAGAAAAACGAATATCTACAGTGGAAAGAAATGAATCAAAAGTAATGTCAAATCCAGTCCCCAGACAGAAAGTTTCGAAGCCACCTACTTTTGATGGAGATTCTTCCTGGCCAATATTCAAACGACAGTTTGAAGCAGCAGCCCAAGCTAATGGTTGGACAGATGAAATGAAAGCAGTAGAACTGGTTTTGTCCCTCAGAGGTAAAGCTGCAGAACTGTTACAAAAATTGTCAGTAAAAGAGCAGGAAGATTACATAATTCTAATAAAATCCCTAGAGTTGAGATATGGTGATGATCACAAAGAAATGTTGTATCAGGCCCAATTAGAAGGTAGGCATCAATTGGCAAATGAATCACTACAAGAATTTCAGGCCGAAGTAGAAAAGTTGACTCGGTTAGCCTACCCAATGGCTCCAGATGATATCCTTGAGCAATTGAGTGTCAAATCTTTTGTGAATGGGTTAAAAGACACCGACCTGATTCAGCATCTGAAAATTTTGAGACCAAGAACAGGAAATGATGCTTTAGTGAGGGCTCTGGAATTTGAAACAGCAAAACTAACATCTTGTAATAACCGAACAACACACAGAGCTCGAAAAGTGGAAGTAGAGGAAAATAAAACACTTGGAGTAGATATATTAGAACGGTTAGACAAACTCATTTCTTCCTTTGAAAAGAACCGAGTAACCTTTAAGGGTGAATGTCACTCATGTGGAAAATATGGACACACTAGTAGAGAATGTCGTTCAAGAATGAACAGAGGAAGAATTGATAATGGAAACAAAGGAATAATCGATTTAAGGAGAACTACCATTGATTTTAATAACCAGGAAACACACACAGCTCGGAAATTGGAAGTAGAGGAAAATAAAACAATTGGACTAGTATTAGAACGGTTAGACAAACTTATTTCTTCCTTTGAAAAGAACCGAGTATTTTCTAAGGGTGAATGTTACTCATGTGGAAAATATGGACACATTAGTAAAGAATGTCGTTCCAGAATGAACAGAGGCAGATATAATAACCGAAACAGAGGAATAATCGATTTGAGGAGAACTACCATCGATTTGAATAACCGAGCAACACACATAGCTCGAAAAGTGGAAGTAGAGGGAAACAAAACACCTGGAGTAGATATAGACAAACATATTTCTTCCTTTGAAAAGAACCGAGTAACCTCTAAGGGTGAATGTCACTCATGTGGAAAATATGGACACACTAGTAGAGAATGTCATTCCAGAATGAACAGAGGCAGAGATAATAACAGAAACAGAGGAATAATCGATATAAGGAGAACTACCATCGATTTGAAACAGGGATGGACTACAGAGGAATTAATTGAGGCACAGGAACAAGATCCTGACATAAAGCATCTTAGAGAATGGAAAAGACTCGACCATAGACCCACCTGGAAAGATATTTCAACAATGAGCGCTAAAACGAAAGCACTGTGGGCGCAATGGGATTCCTTAATTCTTGAAAATGGGTTACTCAAGAGGAAATGGGAAAGTCCGAATGGTAAAGAAATCAAAACCCTCTTAGTGGTACCAACCAGCAAGTGCAAGAACTTCTACAGGAAATCCACGGTGAAGCTCAGGGGCCCATTTTGGCGTGAATAAGACAATTGCAAGGATAAGGAAAGATTTTATTGGGTCTACTGCCGTGATGACGTAGAAGCTTGGTGCAGAAAGTGTCCAACATGTGCAGCCACTAAGGGACCCTCAAAGAGAACTCATGGAAAAATGGAGAAATACAACGTAGGGCTTCCATTTGAGAGAATTGCTATTGATGTTGCCGGGCCTTTTCCAACTTCTAACGATGGAAATAAATACATTCTGGTTTGTCATGGATTACTTTAGCAAGTGGCCTGAAGCCTATACTTCTTCCGAACCAAGAGACTGAGACTGTCGCACGTGTACTGGTAGATCAGTTCATATCTCATACGGAGTTCCACTGGAATTGCACTCAGACCAGGCGAAGAAACTTCGAAAGCGAAGTTTTTAAGAAAGTGATGGAGATATTGAACATCCGAAAGACCAGAACCACTCCATTACATCCACAGTCTGATGGGATGGTGGAAAGATTCAATCGCCACCATGGAACAATACCTGTCGAAGGTTGTGGCTGATCATCAAAAGGATTGGGACAGACATTTGCCAGTACTGCTGATGGCTTATCGAGGATCGGTTCATGATTCCACAGGTCATACTCCAGCAAAGATACTTTTTGGTAGAGAATTACGTTACCATGTGATTTGCTGTTCGGTACTCCCGAAGATACACCATTGGAAGTAAAGACTTATGCAGAATGAATTGAGACTGCACCTAAACAAGATCCATGAGCACGTCCGGGATAAGATAGATGCTAGTACTGACAGAATGAAGACCAGATACGATTTGAGGGCGAACTCAGCCGGATTTAAAAGAAGGAAGATTTAGTTATGGTTGTACAATCCCCAGCGAAAGAAAGGGGTTATCACCTAAATTGAGCCAGAATTGGGAAGGGGCCTATAAAGTCCACAAGAGGATAAATGATGTTGTCTACCGAATCCAACGCACTCCTAGGACGAAGCCTAAAGTTGTACATTTAGATAGGCTAGCAAAGTATCACGGTGGAGGTGTATCAGAAGATTTTGATCGGGACGATCAAACTTAAGAGGGGGGCAGTGTTACGAAAATGTCTAAAGCCGACTCTGTGTTCTCTGGAATATTCGATGAACGTTGAAGTAACCGCCCTCTTAATTCGAAGACTGGAACATTCTGGAAGCTTCTCGAAGAAATGACAAGACATATAAAAGCGACCATAGAAGAGACGAGAGACAGTCTACAGTTAGTTTACAGTGAACTACCGTGTTATTAAAAGAAGAACGAAGCTTGTGTTTTGAAGTAGTGACAGTTATTGAAAAGTGTGGTTATTTTAAAGTTATTGTTTTGTAAATAAATACCGATTTGTTTATTAATTAAATTTAGTTATTGGAAATCATCCTAGCGAACCCGAATTCGTAACAGTACTGTTGAACAGAGATCATAATGTCCTCAATCGAAACTTGCCCAATAAAGGTGATATTCAAAAACATCCAACAAAAAATTAATATTATGAAAGCAAAAAAAAACGCCCTTAGATACAAAAAACATAGCGTTTCAACGGTAAGGAAAATTGTACATAAACCATGACCTTACTAAGCACAATTTGGAATTATTCAAGCTTGCACAGAACTGGTCACGAGAAAATCAGTATAAGTTCATTTGGATTAATAATGGGAAAATATTTGTCAGGAAAACCGAGAATTCGAAAATTAATGTTGTTGAAAGGGAAAAAGATTTAAAAGATTTGCAACCAAAAAACTGAAAATTGAATATATGAACATACAAAGCATAAAAAATAAGATTGATAACATCTCTTGCTACCAGAAAATTGACCCGGCTGATATTTTGGCTTTTACAGAAACATGGTTGTCAAATAAGGAAACGTTTCTATACCAAATAAATGGATATAATTCAATACATTCGTGTAGAGAAAACCAAAGAGGGGGTGGAGTAGCTCTTTATATCAAACAAGATATTAAATATATTGAAATGGAAAAATCAACCTCTAAAGATACAATCAACTGGGTTTGTATACAGCTAAGCGATTCAAAATTAAAAATAAGCGTATTGTATAGACCTCCCTCTCATAACGTGAATGAAACCATAACTTATTTGGAGGATATGTTAACTCGCCACCCAAGAAATCATATTATTGTAGGGGATTTAAATATTAATCTCTTGGAATCAAACCAACATGTTGCTCAATATAAGAATACATTAAAAATTATGAATTTTCATATATTGAATGAAATATCACAGAAGGAAGCAACTAGAGTAACATCCCTTACAAGAACATTAATCGACCATGTTATAGCTGACCAAAGAAATTTGAAGAAATATCAATTATCAGTGGTGGACAACTACTTATCAGATCATAGAAAAATAAAAATTGATATTGGGCTTGAAACCAAAGTATATAAACCGACAACCATTACTGAACTGAAAGGGATAAATCATCATAAATTGAAGTTCTTATTTGATAAAAATATTCAAAATGAACATATAACCTCTTTCC
>JARQZK010000232.1:27500-60000 GCA_030704885.1 Cynegetis impunctata | reverse complement strand
TACGAAATTTCATGAGAATCGGTCGAGCCATTTCGGAGGAATTTAGCAAATAAAAAATAGGGGTTGATCGTAGAGGGGTGAAAATTTATATTATATATATATATATATATATATATATATATATATATATATATATATATATAATATATATATATTATATATATATATATATATATATATATATATATATATATATATATATATCCAATTCGTAGGTAATTCATCAGAATGTAGAGACAAATTTATTCATAGATAAATGGTAGAAACCAAAACACATCCACCGGTAGTTGGAGCCATCGCGTTTGAAATTCCATTAGAAGAATATTCAAATTGGTTTCTAATAAATATGTTCAATCCATTCAAGAATCTCCGAAACCATCTTGTGTATACTTAAATTAAATGTAGATATTTCAGTGCAACTGAATACATCTTCTGTAGTGCGCACATGTATTATGTAGATGAGAATTGCCTAATGAATTATTCAAGCTCAATATAGTGTGCACTTGAGTTTCAAAAAATTATTTTCCAAGATGGTGAATGTGGTGCTCAGATGAATTATTGGTAGTTGTTTATCACTATTTTTCATTTTACGATTCTTACAAGAATGAGAGATTTTATTTTATCACCAAATAAAATATTGTTTGTGTCTGTCGATTTTTAATATTTTTTGTCCAAGTCTTTTCTTCGCTACCCGGATAGATTTGTAGGTGAAGTGACTATTATCATGAATCTTCAATGCTACTTTGAACGGCTCACCGAATATTTCTACTACAATAACTCAATGAAAATCTCCATTTGAATCAAAAATGATTCTCGCTTTAGGTAACTTTCTAAATGGATGGTGTTTGCATTAGACAGGATGTATCAAGTATACAACAATCGATTTATCTAAAATATACTTATTGACCATAGTCAATTCATTAAAAAAAAATCTTCAAAAATTCTCAAACTTTCCTCCCTGGGAGCTAGTTATAAATCGCAAAATCTGCTTTCACAATACGACAGTGAATGAACAAAAACAAAACTTGAATTTACCACGTTTATTATCACAAAAATACTTCGAAAAATATAATACTGCGATTGCCATTTCAGTCACTAGACCATCACATAATTATAGATTTGAGCTTACGGGTAGGAAAGAATTATTGCAGGTAACTAAATAGACAAGAGGAACAAATTTCAACAAGGGCTAATCGTGGAGTGGATTTCCCAAATTGGTACAATAAAATGTTCTTAGAAAAATTATTATTTTTTGAATACACTAAATATAGGAGAATATATCAAGTCAATCTGGTCGTCCAGCAAGATATCTCTTTACCAATGGATAACAACCCACAGCGCCCTCCGCCAAACATATTAGGAACCGGCAATTTACTGTTTAGACCGAAAATGCAGAATTTAGTCGAGAGAAAAAATTCTTGCTGCATTGAAGATGTCTACTTTCTGACCTCGCGACACGTTGTTTAGCGTTTAAAAAGCGTTGCGCGCACCTAATAAACATTAAAAAACCAAAGGGTTGCCATAAATTAATGGGGTAAAATCCTTCTGGATTTTGTTGAAGGAGCTCTAAAGATTAGTTTACCACGTTGGCAACATCAAAGTTATTTATTTTTCTATCTGTTTCAAAGCCCTGAAGATAGCCATTTTCGTCGTTTTTTGAACTTTCAAACGCGTATATCTCGAAAACGATTCATTTTAGCGAAAAATTGCAGTAATCCTTATTTGTTCAGAATGACCCAAAAAACTCAAAAACATTTTGTCCGATTTTCGCAATTTGTTTAAAAAAAAATTTTTAAACAATTATTGACCATTAATTGGTCCTGGCAACATGAAGATTTGTTAACTAGGGACCTAAATGAACAAGTTGGTGCAAAAAAAATGTGAGAAAAATTTTTCTAGCGCGGGCGAGCTCAATTCCTGGACTATATGGGATTCTAAAGCACACTAACGTAGAATTCAAAAACTCTGGACATACTCACGAGTGCGGGAAATTACTTCTAGCAAAATTCGCATTATTCATGTATATATATATATATATATATATATATATATATATATATATATATATATATATATATATATATACTTATTGAACATAGTCTATTTCATATATCACATAAAGTGAACGATTAAAAATTCTTCAATAATTTAAAATTATCAAGCAGTTTTCCGAGGGAACTGGTTAAATGTCAAGTCACCCCGGCTCACGATTTACATAGGTACAGCTGTTTCGATCTTATTAGATCTCTTCAGTGCAGCATATAAAGCAAAGCAATTGAAAATGAGAAGAGAATAGTGGTTTTTCATGAAAATTATTAGACACAACTTTCATGTGCCTCCCATTATTCACTCGATTTTCCGAGCTTCTCTGCTGATTTGCCAATTTTGTCATTTGACAGTGAGAATTCTTCGAAAAATTAATTTCAGCTAACAAACACAACCTTTTCTCCTGACATAAAGTTTGTGATATTTTTCAATTGCACCTCCGTAGCTTTTCAAACCATAATTTATATAAGTGATTATTTTTATTTTTCACTTGTATATTATTTGTTGATTTTACATTAGATACGGTTGCTATAAATACACTCATTATGCCCTAGGGCTTAATGAGCGGGCATTATGGATCATAACTCCCGCTCATTGTACGAGGACAACTGAAGCAACTTCCATTGATTAAATACTTCATATACCTATTATTGTATACGACTCTGGATTTCTCCGCCAATGAATTATTCGCAGCTTTGGCTGCATTTTCTACGATATTCTTGGGTAAATTCATATTCATTTCCATTATTTCTATAAGACTACACAAAGAAAGCAGCAATGACATTCACTAAATTTGATGACAAAAATATTCACAAATGTCAAAATATCAACAAATGACATGCCTACTATGAGAAGGAAAATGGAAAGTATAGGAGCAATGAACCAATTTTGAAATCAATTTTTCATTATAATAAAATATTTTTTTCGTGAAAAATAAAATCTTGTATGCACCACGTGCCTTACTAGATCCTAACGCCCATCGGGCATTAGGATCTATATAACGCACTTGGTACATAAATAACTATTTGAACTCTCCAATGCATAGATGCGACATACAAAATTCGCTCTCTCATTATATTTCGATTAACGTTTTCTCTTACTCATTTTCAGAGTTTCTTTCACCTTGAAACAACATTTTCTTGCTTCGCAGACTTGATTGGTATTTGTGTTTATACTTATGTATATTGTGTTAGTGTGTTTTCAATTTTTGTTTCATTCACTTATTTCATTCACTGATTTCATTCACTACGTGTGTTCAATTCGTTACTTGAATTCTTTATTGATGTTTATATCTTTCACCAATTTCGTAACCCTTTTTAGAATTATATAGATTCACAATTTTTGAGAAATAACTTTTTTGTAAATACTGTTTAGGGTCAGTAGGCACCGTTTGTATTCCTCCTTTATAAATAAATAAATAAAAAAGTATATCCCATACAATGGAGCCAACTCTGCTATAACTTATCTTCTTTTATACACCATGCAATAAGCTATACAATTATGATAATTCAGATGTTATTTTATGTAGGTTTATGTCAATTATATATCTGCCTAGTCGGGAAGCGTAGACTTCGCATCTTATATTCAAGTGATCTATGGGATAAGTTGTCGCAACGTTCATGTATTGTTCGAAGCCATTCATCATGGTCTCCGAAAAAATTGCATAAGCTATTGAACTTCTCTCGATATTTTCATATTCAAATTAGAATTGCAATAATTAGTATTTAGATCAGATACACAAGAACAATAGAACGCAGGCGAATAACCTGTGGATATATTGAATATTCAATTTGCTAGTATTGCAATGAGAACAAAAAAACTATAATAATATTATTCACAAACCGTTTAATCTTATGATATTATCGGTATGCAATTGAAATCGAAGCAATTTAATTTTACCTAAAAATAGGTAATTACCTGAAGACATACTTTCTAAAAAGGCCATTCAATTTTGATGTAGGTAGGTACTTACTAACAATTTGCAAAATATAGATTCATGCATTAACTAGGCTAATATTAGTAAGTTTGAGTTCGAAATGTTACATTTTTGGTAACTGTATCACAAACAGATGTGCAAGCACTTTTTCTAATCCTGTACAAATATTCTTGTTCACATATTCTTACTAACTTATACACACCATAGGAATAAGATGGATTGCTATAATTAACTCCTATATCAGTTTTATAACCATATGTTCATATTACCCTTCAACTTTATATATTCCGTAAGTATCCACCTAATCTCGTCTAGCTACTTTCATCTGCCTCCAGTAGCGGATTTAGGCTTGCAGCTGCCCTAGGCCCTGTTTGATGGGCCGCCTTTTTGATAAAATAAATTTCATCTATTTCGATCCAATTGTTTTATTTTGAAATAACTTTATTTTATCGAAATATAATTTTTTAAATGTGCTTGATTTTAAATGAATACCAAAATGATATTTAATACATGCAATTTTACCGTATTTAGATTTAGGTAGTAATTTCACAACGCTTTATACCCGTAAGATTAATCTCACTCAATAAACACAAGAAGTTAAGAACATTACTCGATGAAGATCATTATGGATCTATTAAGAAATCAATATCTCACCAAAAGATTGAAAAGTAAATTAACAAATTGAATTATGACATATTCTATAGGAAATTTTTTATAAAAACTTATCTGCAACCAATTTTTAAAATGGATTTTCTTTACTTATTTTCGCCTCTGAAATGTTGGCATTTTGGCATTTTGCCGCTCCTCAAATTATGCCGCCCTGGGTTCGGGCTTAGGCGTAAATCCATCCCTGTCGGCATCCACTATAAAATTACAGTATTCACCGATGAGTACACACACACACACAGTGTAATATTGTTACACCAGGTATAAAAATTTTCTTAACGTTGTTTTTTTTCAAACACTGTTACGAATTGCATTTAATCTCTGGAATACTACTGTATTGACAGTTTTATCTTTATCAATCTATTATTGTATACTATTCTTAATGACCATGGTCAATTTCATATTTCGCATAAAGTCAACAAGGAAAATTCTCTAATAATTTGAAGCTCCCTTGGAATATTGTTTGATAATTTAAATTTTTAATTATTGAAGAAAATTCCTTGTTCAGTGTATGTGATAGATTTCTTTTTCACATTGAGTTATTTCTCAATATCTAAAAACATATGTATCAAAAGCAGAGTTCCATCACTAAGATCGTATTTTCCTTCATTTTTGTTGAAACCACGAAAACACATGCAATCTCCACATTAAAAAAGCTGCAGTTTAGGAAAATACTAGATACCTTCACATCAGCTTTATCCATGTAACAATTTTCATGTACCTAACTAAATCTGCAGAAGCTGTGGAGGTGCGTAAAACCTCATAAAATTGATGGTGCTTCTAGAGAAAAGTTTATACCGCCAAATAGCACTTCTCTTACATCGGCTCAATCCACTTACACATTTTGAACCCTCTAACTCTATTTGGAAGGAAGCTCCAAAATGCATTAGAAATGCATAATAAACTTTATTATTATTATATAATACATATGATATATATATATATATATATATATATATATATATATATATATATATATATATATATATATATATATATTATATATATATCAAAAACAGTATTCCATCACTAAGATCGTATTTTCCTTCATTTTTGTGGAAACCACGAAAACACATGCAATCTCCACATTAAAAAGGCTGCAGTTTAGGAAAATACTAGATACCTTCACATCAGCTTTATCCATGTAACAATTTTCATGTACCTAACTAAATCTGCAGAAGCAGGTGGAGGTGCGTAAAACCTCATAAAATTAATGGTGCTTCTAGAGAAAAGTTTATACCGCCAAATAGCACTTCTCTTACATCGGCTCAATCCACTTACACATTTTGAACCCTCTAACTCTATTTGGAAGGAAGCTCCAAAATGCATTAGAAATGCATAATAAACTTTATTAATATTATATAATACATATGATATATATATATATATATATATATATATATATATATATATATATATATATATATATATATATATATATATATATATATATATATATATATATATATATATATATATATATATATATATATTTATATATATATATATATATATATATATATATATATATATATATATATATATATATATATATTTATATATATATATATATATATATATATATATATATATATATATATATATAGTATATTTACACTTATTCAACTTAACACCGATATGCTACCTAAAAATCAGTGCATCTCTTTGGTACATTATGTGTGAGCCCTTAATACGACAGTATACCTATAATAAACTACTAATTAGTCAAATCAGCCAGACAATTGGTTCAACATACCTACATAGTTAGTTAACTTCGATCAAGTAGTAATTTAAATATATGAGAAGAACATTCAATTAATTCAATATTTTTGCAGGTGACTATTTACGAGAGAAATATGATGGAGCTACCGAAGTCCGTGTCAACCGTCGGGGCCGTCTTCAACTACGTGATCCAAGAGTACGCTTGCCAACAGCGCAGGACCTCGTTTACATGGAGGATTCCCCAAACTATTGCGTGAAAGACTCAACAATAGGTTCTTTAGGCACTCAAGGAAGAGTTTGTAGCAGAACCTCCCAAGACTTAGACGGATGTAATCTACTTTGCTGCGGAAGAGGTTACAACACCTTGAATTCAACAATAGTTGAAAGATGCGATTGTCAATTCAAATGGTGTTGTCAAGTAGAATGTAAAACTTGTGTTAAGTCTCTGGACATTCACACGTGTAAATAGATTTTTTATGAAAACTATCTGTTGTCATATTCAATGAAAATTTTTATTTGAGGATAATTGTTTCAAATAATCTTTTTTGTTTGTTGAAAATTCATTTGATGAAAAATCTTTAGCGGAATTGAAAATTGGGTACCGTAACTAGGAGCTACTTTGCTCCTTCAGGTGTTACTTTGCACCGCCGATGAATAAAGATATTAGTGGGCCTAGACTCCAAACTAGTTAATAGACAGCCAACTGCTCTTATTTGTATGGAGATTTGACTATATACCATCGTTTCTGAGTGGACACACGAATCTCCCTGTATTAATGCACGTGGCAGGAGCTCAGAAATTCGCGGTTTTTTTCACGTGTAAACTTGTATGGCGCAAGATACGATCTACTATTTTCAAAATAAAATTCACCAAAAATCACGTGTAGTATCAAGTTCTTCAGTTTCGGATATAATGTGATGCAATGTAAATTCCACATTGTTCCTACTTTGCCACAGAAGCACTTTAATTACGATTTCAAATGTATTTACAACAGTGGTGTAAATTATCCTCCCCCTATTAGGAGACATGGCTCCAATTTAAAAAATAAAAAATAGAATCATTAATCATTTGAAACCGCAAATAAGCATTAAAAATTTGTTCGTTCAACCTCTTCACGATACTAAAGCTATTGCCTAAATCTCCTCTTATCAATAGATGGAAGTTCTCATGCGTTTCATAAGTTTAGTGTAAAAATCGATGCAAAGTAGCCCCAAGTTACGGTATACAAATTTAGCTTTATAGACTTTGTCAAAACAAAGCCTAAATTCAGCGACATCAATGGCATAATAGATTAAATAAAGACGAAATGGAAATCGATTATTCAAAAATTTCTGAAGTTTGGGGAACATTGTGATATTTTTAATATTAACAAGATCCTATTTCTACTGATAGCAGAATATAATCTTCCATGAAATATAAACCAATTTGAATTTCAACAATCATTATATGTACTCTATTCTCATTTCATTTAGAATTCGCAGAAGACGACATAAGTACTGAAATTATTGAAGCCATAAATGTTTGATTTAATCTGAAAATTTTATACTTCATTACTTCTGAGAGATATTTGTAATTAATTATTTTATGTTGCCCTTCAATTCTCCCAAACGAATAAAATATTCATGCTACTGCAGAATATCGCAAATTTGATAAAAAGTTTATATATTGACTTTGTGTAAGTAGGTAATTTGAATATGACAATTCTAAGACCATTTTTTATTGTTTATGATCTGAACGTCTATAATGAACAGTATTATTAGCTGATTACGGTGTATTATTTTCCATTAGAAATAGTTTATTGTTTAATAATTTAAACAGACACCACCATTATTCAAAGGGTACAAACATCAATGGTCGACGAAGAAATTAAATTAAATACTAATGTATATGAATTGAAATGAATATTCTCCACAATAAGGAATTAATTCGAGTGTTACCTAACTATTATAACAAATAGTAACATAACACATGAAAAACTAGTTCAATAAATCAATTGACTTTTAACAAAAAGACACGAAAAAATAGTTTTTCATCTGATTTTCAATGCGGAATTGATTAAGAAAATTTTAAGATTATTAAAAATCAATAATTTTGTTATATGATATTGATTGAAAATATGATAATGAATGCTTGATATTTTCAATTTGCCTTCAAATCTTCAAATCCAAGATCTTGAAGTAATCGCAAAATATTTTCAATGGCAGTCAACGATCAGCAGGATTCGAAAATAATTGAAGACGGGGAACACTGTCAGAAATTGACAAACTATACCATTATTTCTCCGATCAGAGTCTGCCACATTCGATAATATATTATATATAGTATAAGTATCGATGTATGTGAGTACTCAGCAATCATTAATAACATTATTAAATTCATAAACGAAACTTGTGCTTTCCCTTGCTATTTATTTGAATATAAAACGGTACTTACTTGATGCGATATAATAATCGAATTTTGCTAGATGTGCAAAATGGAGCTTGACAACCAAATGCAAAAAGTAGTTAAAGAAATCGATGTTTTGTTACGTACTGAAACAAATTATAAAATTTTTCATATGTAGGGCCCGTGGCGTTCGCACCAATCGATACAATACTATTGTTTTCGTTCGATACCAGTACTCAGTATCAAATGTGGGTATGGTAACGATACCATATGAGTACTCAGAAGTATCTGTTCATCCCCAGAAATAGTTTATGTTATATTTTATCAACATTCATGAACTTCCTCGCAAGGAACTAATAAAATAATGTACTATCAACTAATGTACCTAATAGTTATTTCGGAAATATTTAACAGAAATTGTTATATAAAAAATGATCTCTGTATTTTCAATTTGAAATGGTAGAAACTCCATTATAAATATTTCATCTCTGGTGAGGTACCAACTATCGTCAATGCTTTATGGGCATAATTTTCGAACACTTAAGAATCCACAAAAATAATGAAATTCAAAAAACGTAATGTGTTTTCGATTCATAAAAAACATATAAGTTTATTTCAATTATTTATTGATATAGAACAGATTTTATGGTAAACTTCAAAATTCATTTTTGCAGGTCATTTATACTAAAAAAAAAATAATATTTGCATTGTTATAATCTATGGAAATGATAGGAGATTATAAAGTTTTCCTGTATAGTTTTTTATTGGTTGATTGTTTCAAAGAAGGTATCTTGCTTGACATAGTTAAAGTTAGCTCCTTAGGACCAAAATATTTTTTCGTCCGTTGATTCAAAAGCAATAATATCATAAAAGTTTCTCTAAATCACATTTAATATTACAGCATTCTTCATTTAACAAAATACTTCATGCAAGCATATATCATTGTTATTAGGGTCCTCCATAACAAAAAACTTTGTCGTAGCTTGTGACAAACACGAACACTTTCGTTACGAATTCTCATTTCAATTCAAAGTTTCTGGTTTGATGGTAATTTCCAGTTATTAACGCGTAAACAAGCAGAACTTGCTACTGTAGATACAATATATAACAATGTATGTTAAGTGTATTAATTTTGTAGTAAAATGTAAATTATGCAATCATTCCTCTGAACCTATTTATGAGTTATTTATGTTATATTCTATAAGTATTCAATAGATGTAAGTCATGGAATCAAGATATTCGAATCAAAATATTCGTCTCAACAAATAATTTTTTATATTATTACTACTTACTATCAATTATTTAATATCATTATATACATATATTTCATGAATAATTCAAATATTACACTTTGAATATTTAAAGTAAGTGAAGGTATATTTCAAAGAATTTTTGACTGATGAATAAACTGTTATAAGTATAATTAAAAGTTGCCCCTTTTTCTTCTGATATATTGGATTGATGACTAGATATATTTATATGTATAAGCGATTCGATTTTTTTTCCATCGTCTAAATAAAATAATCACAAGTAAATCATTATTTCATTGCTTTTATAATTTCTTTTCCTTATGGCAATAACCCAATTGTGATAAGTTTCATATTTTTTTCGTGTTCTAAAATATATGGTAATATGTTTTTTGTCGTATTTTCCCCGAGAATAATGTACTATCGCTGCGTATCGAAAGTCAACAGTCAGGTACGGGCGTAGTTTTTTATCCTCTTTAGACCTCCTGGGCCACTATTTTCGTAATTTTTCAAATATCTAAACGAAACTATTTAAAATTTGGGTAAATTTCTCCAACCTCTACCATTTTTACGTAGATATTTCTTGTTTTCATATATAGGTATATTTTTCCCGGTACATATTGGCATTTCGAGCGACCCCCATCAAACCAAATGAACTGAAATTTGGAATCTGTGTCTGTTTTAGAGGCAGAACGAAACCATCAAAAGTACTTGATTCCATCATGTGAATAACAAAGTAGCTAATTGGCGAACAAAGATAAGAGAAAGAGTAAGTAACTGCTAACTTGAAATCTGCTTTATCTGTTATTACTAAAAATACTTTGAACAAACTGAAGATAATTTTGTTGATATAAAATTGGAATCTATTGTATTGTAAAAAAACTAATAATTTACCCAAAAATTTCACGAATACAAGACAGTTCTAAGGAAGATCAACAAAAATGTATTCAGTGAAACAATAATAATTATTGTTTTGAATTATACACATTTTGAAAAAATACATTATAATTCATTATTTTGTCACTTTCTTATTGATAAATACCAATAAAAGTAGGTGAGTCCTTCTTCAACAAAGTCTGAATATTCAAATTATACAATATGTGTGATTCCGTATACATATATCGTTTTTATCTTTAATTAAACAACGGTTATACAAAGAAAATGGACTAACCATCCGTGAGTGGGTTAGACACTTCCATTGGAGGAAAAATTTGTTGTCTTGTGTCTTGGAAAATGGAGTTGACAGTAGTTTAGGTTAGGATCTTATGACGTTAAAATTTGTCAAATGAAAAAGAAGTAATGAACTCATTTTTTGCGCAATATTTGAATAATACAGCTCTAATCGACTACCTTAATCTGTCTTGGGGTACTTTTTGTGGATATTTCTTCAATACGGTTTTTTTTATAAGTAACGATCAAAGCTCAAATATCTCGATAATTGGAGAAACTTTGTCAGACTTGAAACCGTATTTTTGTATTGTGATTGTTAATTTTTTCCTGATATTCATTGCCTGGAGAATTTATAATAAACGAATTACTGACCAGTTTATGCAACCAGGTAACGTAAGATTAATTTCTATTATTTCAATTTCTTAATAATGTTAATAAATTAATAGCTACAAATAAAGCGATAGAAGAATTGAAGGCAAGTGTTTCAAAGCTCAAGTTGCCGAAAGAACACACGCCAAGAATATAATTTCACTGGTGTAATGGCAGACAAAATCAGAAAGTTCTTCGCTAAAAAGAAGCAAGATGCTAAGTTTAAGTTGGCTGGACCTGGGCATAAACTAAATGAATCTACCAGTAATTCAAATTCATCAGTCACTAAACCAAAGGAAAGTGGTAGTATTAAGAGATGTGAACCAACTGATGCTACCCGACAAGCTGCAGAGGCTGCTCTTATCCGTTTGAGTGGTCAGAAAAAGGATACTCCTTTTAATACTTCACTAGCTGCTATCCAAGCACAAGTGAGAAAAGAGTTGGAAGCAGAAAAAAAAGCATCTGCAGTTGATGCTACACCCCATACTAGCAACACCCCTGTTCATTTAGAGGCATCACCTCATCTAGCAGTAAATGGTAGGTGCACATGAATTAAATTTTTGCTGTATATAATCTCAGTAATAACTCTCTCTGAATCTTCTATAAAATTATTTATGTATTTAGCAGTATGTAATTTATACTTCTAGTATAATTAATTAGATCATTCATTCATGTTATGAAAAATTCGTAATTTTATATATATATATATATATATATATATATATATATATATATATATATATATATAGTCAAATAGAATAATTTCTGATTCACTTTTTTTTCAAATATAGGTAAAACCGTTAATTGGAGTTTCTGTTACTAAGCAATGATTTGATTTGGAAGGTAGAATATACAACAAAGTATAAACACTGGATATTCGTCTGCCTAATTACTTTTGTTTTATTAGAATTCAAATATAAGACTGTTAGGTGGCATAAGGGATTCTTTAGTCAGTTTGTACCTTTTTTTTCTGTTTCAGGTGTATATTTCAGATGTCCTCTAATCAGCGAGGAAATTTTGACCAAAGAAGAATGGAGAGCAAAAATTAAAGAATTTCTATTTCAACAACTTGAAGAGGAAAGAGGATTAACTGCCTGCTTAATCATTAACTCCTGTAACTTCAACAGATTGAAGGTTTGTTTCGTTTTACCTGTTATGTTTGAAATTAATTTTCAGTTGAATGCCAAGTTCATTCCAAGTATTTGTTCAAATTCATGACCAAAAGTTCCTATAGACAAAAGTGGAAAGTTTAATTATTATTAAAGTGAATGTTGTTGACCCTGTTATATCAGTGTAGCACTATGTATAGTAGGATTGCCACCTCAGAACTATGTCTCCCTCGGAGACGATGACTTAAAACAAAAACACACATGCATACATATGCAATTTTCAGCAGGTTTTCACTTTGAAAACCTGCATATTAAAATGGGTGCGATTAGCACCTACACAACCTGGAGCCCGGAGATAACTCTGTGACACCCGGGATCTCCGGATCAAACCCAGAGAGATGCAAGACTAAATGATATATATATATATATATATATATATATATATATATATATATATATATATATATATATATATATATATATATATATATATATATATATATATATATATATATATATATATATATATATATAATCTATTACATGATGGTAAAAATTTTGCCGTCTCTCGGTTCGTATTGTTCGTAGAAAAATAATAAAGGTTTTAGCGTACACCGGCATGATGTAGAAAGTGATCCTTGGGCTATTCTCTACCTTCTGTGAAAATTTCACGTAATTCCATGCTGGACGAAAAAATGCGATCCAAAATGCTTCATTTCCTGTACTATAGGAACATGGACAGTCCCTGGTGGGACTGCCTCATGAAGTTGCAACTGCTCTATTTTTTTCAATAATTCTTATAGCAGAGAATGTCAAAAACAACAGGATGGCCAACGCAATGGATTAAAATGATTGAATTATATGATGAATTTCGGTTTTTCAGATAATTATTGTTTTGGATATATTATATTTTATATTTCCATACATGTTCTTCGATACGCTGAATCTCTCTCTTCTAGTATACTTTCTACCTATGAATGGGGCTAACCGGGGATTCACTCTATATTGAAAATGAATATTTATTTGTGCAAATTGTGTCTATGAAAGATCATAATATTTTGGGAAATTCATTTGAAAAATTGATGATTAATCAAAGCAACTCTACAACGGAGTAAGTTTCATGAGATTCAACGACATCGAATTCCCATTCATCCTGCAAGGGAGAATGTTAGAATATTCGACATCGGCACCACACACGATGAAAAGACACTAGACAGTCTGTTTCGCTGTTCAACGTGCTCATCAGTAGTGTCCCGTCCAGTCGACCGGTATAATTATCGATTACATATATATATATATATATATATATATATATATATATATATCTATATATATAATTATATTAATATAAATATATATATATATATATATATATATATATATATATATATATATATACCGGGTGTAAATGAGTGATGGGCCACCCATATAACTTTTTAATGGATTCTTCGATTTTATTGAAATTTGGGTGGTTTATCTTAGACGTAATTTTGAATTTTTTCACATACGAAATCAATATGGCTGACTTCCGGTTTCACAGAAAACGATTTAAAAATTCAAATGGAACACCCTATATATTTTCACATATTTTAAATCTGAGGCTTCAAATACATACATTCCATCTGTCAAATGTTAATTCTAGTGGCCGTTTCAATTTTGTTTTTTTTATCATAGATGGCTGCGACGTCGTCTAAATCATAGATCATTGATTTAAAATATCGCCCATATAATAATTTTTTAAAAATTTCATTTTCGTGAAGTTTGTTAACGATTAAATTCTTTTTCGAACCAAAACTCAGTTTTTTAAATAGAAACATACATTGTCCACCCGGTATATCAAAAAGCTGCTTCAAATTCCTTAAAAATGATTCACACATCAGTTTTCTCAATTCCTAAATAACGAAGTAATTATTATTGAAACTCTTATTCTTATTAGTACCTTTGCTCCTGAGACCGACCCTGTTTACGAAATATGAAAAATTTTGGAAAAAGTACTTTACTCGTTTAATGAAAAAAATACACTAATTTTGCTCAATTTTACTAGATTTTGCTGTCTTAATAATTACTTATTTATTTCAATTGAATGTTGTTCATGATGTGCAATATTTTTTTTTTTATCTCGAGGGACCTACAGTTTAACGCCGGTTCCAAATGGCCAATGGGCTTGTAAACAATGTACATTACCCAACAATTAATCTCATAGTTAGAACCTAAAATTCATAGGTAATACGAGTATAATAGATTTAAACAAAAATCAAAGGAAACCATGATGCTCATTTATTTTGAAGCTGTCAAATAAATTCAATTTATTCATTGAACATTGAGTGTGAAGGTATTCAGAACATCTCTTAATAGTTTCAGTAGTTAACCATTAGATTTAATATTTAAAATGGAAAATCTCTTTCGTTATACACAGAATAAGAAAGTTGACATGTTGTTAATATACATAGAATGCAGGAAAAATGCCACTCAGGCAGCATTTCTGTATGCCGAACGTTTTCCCAAAAGAAATCTTTCAAATCGACGTCAGTTTTTAGGAAAATGGATGATCCAGATAATGAAGATAAATTAATTATTAATCAAGATACAGAAATATATATTTTGGCTTTCGTAGATTTAAATCCTACTTCATCTACCAGGGAAATTGCGCAGAATGCAGGAATAAATGACCAGTCCGTGCACAATATTTTGATAAAACATAAATATAAAAGTTATGGATATGAACTGCATCAACACCTATACGAAGATGATGGTCCTAGGAGAGTGCAATTTTGTAACTGGGTGTTAAACAATTACCATTACGATGCGAATTTGCATAAAAAAAATTTATTTTCCGATGAGAGTCGCTTTACTAATAATGGAATGTTCGATAGAAATAACTGTAGATATTGGGCCAAAGAGAATCCGCACATGTTGAGAGAGGAAAATCATCAAGAAAGGTTTGGTTTTAATGTATGGGCTGGAATAAAAGATAATTATATTTTTGGACCAATTTTTTTTGACGAGCCATTGAATAGTGAAAGATATCTGTATTTTTTAATGCATCAAATTAAAAATGATTTGGACCATTTATCGTTGATAGAAAGAAGATATATGTATTTTCAGCAGGACGGATGTGGGGCTCACAATGCCAGATTAGTAACCGACTATTTGCATAAACGGTTTGGATACCACTGGATTGGCTCGAACGGTCCCGTAAGATGGCCAGCAAGATCCGCAGACATTACATGTATGGACTATTTTCTGTGGGCCTTTATCAAAAAAAAGTCTACGCTACACCGGTCTCAACCCTGGATAATCTTAAACAGGGTTAGAGAAGCATTCAATAGTATTACACCAGAAAAACTCCAAAATGTTCACGCTAATTTTATTAGGAGAGTACAATGTTGTTTTGAAAAAGAAGGTGGTCATTTCGAACACATATTTGCTTATAGATAGATAAAATTTCAATTAAATAAATTACTACGAAATATTGTTATTATTGTTTAAACAGGGTCGGTCTTAGGAGCAAAGGGTACTAATAAGAGTTTTAATAATTACTTCGTTATTTAGGAATTGAGAACTGATGTATGAATCATTTTGAAGGAATTTGAAGGAGGTTTTTGATATATAGGGTGGCCCATGTATGTTTCTATTTAAAAAACTGAGTTTTGGTTCGAAAAAGAATTTAATCGTTAACAAACTTCACGAAAATGAATTTTTTCAAAAATTATTACTTTGGGATTTATTTTAAATCTATTATCTATGATATAGACGACGTCGCAGCCATCTATGATAAAAAAAAACAATATGAAAAACTAAATTGAAACGGTCGCTAGAATTGACATTTGACAGATGGAATGTATGTATTTGAAGCCTCAGACTTAAAATATGTGAAAATATATAGGGTGTTCCATTTGAATTTTTAATTTTTATATCGTTTTCTGTGAAACCGTAAGTCAGCCATATTATTTTCGTATGTAAAAAATTCAAAATGATGTCTGAGATAAAACACCCAAATTTCAATAAAATCGAAGAATCCATTAAAAAGTTATAGGGGTGGCTCATCACTCATTTATACCCGGTATATATATATATATATATATATATATATATATATATATATATATATATATATATATATATATATATATATATATATATATATATATATATATATATTAGGCAATTTTAAGGTCATAAACCCGCATACGGAAGCAGCTGTTTACGCGTGTTTCGGACTTTTTATTCCTCATCAGAACAGCGTAGCCAAGTTATGGTTGGACAAACTTGGAGATGGAGAAACAAAACAATCGAAATCCTTCGTCGTAAAAGATCATCGCACATTTGCAGCTAACAGCTCGAACACTCCTGTTTGGAAGCAAGATCTTCACATAAGCCACGGAGGCAATTTATGTCTTCTACCGGACCTCGGACCAAGTAAATCTTAAGATAGAATAAGGCTTAAGCGGGGAATAATCAAGATATCAGGCAATTTTAAGGTCATAAACCCGCATACGGAAGCAGCTGTTTACACGTGTTTCGGACTTTTTGGTCCTCATCAGAACAGCGTAGCCAAGTTATGGTTGGACAAACTTGGAGATGGAGAAACAAAACAATCGAAATCCTTCGTTGTAAAAGATCATCGCACATTTGCAGCTAACAGCTCGAACACTCCTGTTTGGGAGCAAGATCTTCACATAAGCCACGGAGGCAATTTATGTCTTCTACCGGACCTCGGACCAAGTTAAATCTTAAGATAGAATAGGCTTTAAGCGGGGAATAATCAAGATATTAGGCAATTTTAAGGTCATAAACCCGCATACGGAAGCAGCTGTTTACACGTGTTTCGGACTTTTGGTCCTCATCAAAAACAGAGTATCCAAGTTATGGTTGGACAAACTTGGAGATGGAGAAACAAAACAATCGAAATCCTTCGTTGTAAAAGATCTCATCGCCACATTTTGCAGCTAACAGCTCGAACACTCCTGATTGGGAGCAAGATCTTCACATAAGCCACGGAGGCAATTTATGTCTTCTACCGGACCTCGGACCAAGTAAATCTTAAGATAGAATAAGGCTTAAGCGGGGAATAATCAAGATATTAGGCAATTTTAAGGTCATAAACCCGCATACGGAAGCAGCTGTTTACACGTGTTTCGGACTTTTTGGTCCTCATCAAAACAGAGTATCCAAGTTATGGTTGGACAAACTTGGAGATGGAGAAACAAAACAATCGAAATCCTTCGTTGTAAAAGATCATCGCACATTTGCAGCTAACAGCTCGAACACTCCTGTTTGGGAGCAAGATTATCTTGATTATTCCCCGCTTAAGCCTTATTCTATCTTAAGATTTACTTGGTCCGAGGTCCGGTAGAAGACATTAATTGCCTCCGTGGCTTATGTGAAGATCTTGCTCCCAAACAGGAGTGTTCGAGCTGTTAGCTGCAAATGTGCGATGATCTTTTACAACGAAGGATTTCGATTGTTTTGTTTCTCCATCTCCAAGTTTGTCCAACCATAGATTGGCTACGCTGTTGTGATGAGGACCAAAAAGTCCGAAACACGTGTAAACAGCTGCTTCCGTATGCGGGTTTATGACCTTAAAATTGCCTAATATCTTGATATATATATATATATATATATATATATATATATATATATATATATATATATATATATATATATATATATATATATATATATATATATATATATATATATATATATATATATATATAGATTTCAGAGTTAAGAGACTGTAGCCATATATGTAAATTTTAGTTTCAGTCTATAGTATTTTTATTATTGTTATAAAATTGTTTATTGTTGTATTCTCTTTATGAACCCATCAACAATGGCAAAATATTGAGATTTTATTAAGCGTACCTCCTATCAGATCATCTCCAAAATTATTAACGGTTCGCATAAAGCCAAGTAAATGAATACTTGACGTTTCGGCATGATTGTCACTCATCTAGAACTGATTACATCCTTTATTCAAACCATTAAATAATTGTTCTGTCTTAAATTGTTTTTATTTCAGGTTACTGAATGTGTAGATGTTCTAGTCAGATATCTAGATAACATAATTGGAAATCCTTCCGAAACTAAATTCCATAAGATAAGATGTTCTAATGCCACCTTTAGAGACAAAGTCTTACCAATATTGGGAGCAATAGAATTGCTGTATGCTGCTGGTTTCCGCCAACAAAAAATTGACATTAATGGAGTTGAAGAGGACTTTTGGGTGTTCAACCCTGAAAATATTGAAGGACTTCAAGTTTTAGAGGTAAATTTTAAATTGTGAAACCTATTTCATTTGATATAACCCAGAAGTATTGTTTAGTTAATTACTTTTATAGTATTGTACCTTCTATATTTATGATAATTCAGTAATTTGTTCATCATTCTTATTTATTATCATTATCATTAGCTACAAAGCTACTCATTAACAACAACAGAATACGAGTTAACAATCTCATAAAAAAAACAAAAAAAAACAAAATGGCAATACAACTCATAGCATCATTAACATAATCTGTTTATTCTTCCAAGTACCACCCCTTAATTCTACGTATGAATAGCCTGACAGATTGTGCATTTTTTATTTCCAAGGGCAATGCGTTGAATAGTCTCAAACCATCGCTGAAAAGATATTTCTGCATGTGAGTTGTTCTAGCAAACTCAATATCAAAAAGGTCGCGTGATCTCAAATTAATCAGGTGCCATTCTCTAGCTTTCATTAAACAGGCTGAACTTGTTTTGGCATAGAACCATTATAAAGTGCTAGCTTGAATGGCAGTTTCAACTATCGACACCTCCTTGTACAATCCATTTTTTGTAGCTGCTATTGAAATTAAATTAATCAAGTGATTCCAGTACAGCCATAAAAAATTTTACCAGTTTCTTTTAATCGTGTTGCTGAAAGATTGGTTGGTCTTCTTCTTGTTACTTATTATTATTATTATTATTTCATTTATTCTATCAAAAACAAATACATCGATTGTCTTATATACATCAAACCATATTGAAAAATAAAATTTGAAACAAACCAACAGAGAGAGAGAGTAAATTGCAAAACACTGCAAGAGAACAAAATCACTTTGAAAATTCATGATTAAAACATTCCTCCACTGAATAAAATGCCTCATACCAGTATTCTGGTAACTCTCCTTTTCCAGTTGGATGTTCAAAAATAAAAGAAATAAGCATTTGATGAACGAGTTGTTTATCAAGATTCATGTCATACTAGAAGAAAATTGACTCACATATTTGATACCTTTCTGGAATCACATGAAAATCTTTTCAATTCAGTAGAGAATTTGTGCATGCAAGAGAAGATGGCAGTAAAAAAAAGTATGGCACAGGTGAAAACTCTGAAATCAGAAGCTTTTTAAAAACGTCAAAAATATTGGATCCGTTTTATGACGAAACAAATAAATTTATCCAGCAATCACATAAATTAAATTCTTAATGTCACTATTACATAAATTCACAAAGTTCTATGTATGCATATACAGGATGTCCCAAATCGGACGAAAAACGAAAGGAGGTGATAGAGGAGAAAAACTTTTTTTCAATCAAAATAACAATATATATTCTCATTATTATCGGATTGTTGATGGTTTAAAAGTTATTGCCGTACATGCTTTTTTTCTAAAAAGAGAAAATTAACGGCAGTATATCCTTATTTGTTTGCTTGCTCTTTGTTGCAAGTGTGTATCTTTTCAGTAGAATCAATTTTAAGCACATTGTCAATCTGAATTAAATAGTTAACTTTTTGAGATACTTGTTTCATATATATATATATATATATATATATATATATATATATATATATATATATATATATATATATATATATATGTATATATATATATTTATATATATATATATTGCCACGAACGTGTTTCGGTTAAACACGATAGAATTCTGCTTTCTATATATATATATATATATATATAGTATATATATATATATAAGTATATATATATATATATATATATATATATATATATTATGAAAGTGGTTCATAAATTTTCAGTGCCCTTGAAAATCAAGTAAGAATATAAAGAAGTTTAAGTAACAAAAGAGATGTGAGAATACTGAGTCCCATGATGAAATTATTTTCGAAATAAAACTAAATTTGTCAAATGTACACTTTGTCCCAAAAATTTAAAGCAAAATGTATTGAAATGAAGACCTGATGCCAAAATATTAAAGTCAAATAAAATTCTAAGCGTTTTGGTCAGTTTCTCGTATCATTCTCAAGAAACATCAAAAAAATTTATAGATGACCATTTCATTAGATTTTATTTCTTTTAATTAAATTTTCCAGTTCCTGAGAGAATCTGTAAAGTCGGAAGATCGGGTTGAATTAGAACTTGATCGAAATGTTCAAGTTTTATCGCCTGGAGAAGCATTAAGGAGAATAGAATTACCTCCGGAATTCTACGCCCTTACAGCAGAGGAAATTAAAAGAGAACAGCAGACTAAGTAGGCCTCAGATTTCTTCAATTTACATTTGTTTCATATTTTATATTTCCAGAACTGAAGCCATGGAAAAACAAATGTTACTAAGGACTAAAGCTATGAGAGAGAAAGAGGAATTGAGAGAAATAAAAAAATACAAGTTTGCGTTAATTCGAATCCGCTTTCCTGATGGACTATATTTGCAGGTATGAATGAAAACCATTTCAAATTATAATTGAAGATCAATGTTAACAGAATTACGTTGAAATTTATACATTTCATGTTTTATAACTAAAACTTTAAAAACATAAAGCTAAGTTATTAGCATGTTCACTTCAACATATGCGACTCAGGCGTGGATTCAGGGGATGAAAATAATTATATTATTTTTATTATTGAAATAAACACTCTGCAGTGTTTGTTTCCACCATTTCATGAATACAGGGTGTTCGGCACATGAACCATCAAAATTTTCTGATATATTGTTGGGGTTATTTGCTACCTTTCCACCACTCTAGGTCTTAAGATATATTTTTTCTGAAATTACCCAATTTATTAAAAAACACATTTCTGCTTGGAAATGCGGATTCCTTCAGAAGACGGAAATCGTTAGGTCTATACATACATATATATATATATATATATATATATATATATATATATATATATAATATATATATATATATATATATTGTATTATATATATATATTATTTATTCGAATTGTTGTTGCCTGTGAACTATTTTCTAATCTCTTGATAATTATTAGCAATAACAGGCTTGTTGAATCTGAAAAACTCGATTTTATTAAAAAGTTGAACGTTTCGCCACGATATTCGTGACTTTATCAAAAAGTTTTGAATAAAGTCACGAATATCGTGGCGAAACGTCAACTTTTTTAATAAAATCGAGTTTTTCAAGATTCAACAAGCCTGTTATTGCTAATAATTATCAAGAGATTATATATATATATATATATATATATATATATATATATATATATATATATAATTATATATATATATATCATATATATATATATATATATATATATATATATATAATATATATTATTATATTTTATTTAATATTTATATTATTTATATTTAAAAATATATTAATTTATATAAATATATATATATATATATATATATATATATATATATATATATATATATATATATATATAGAGTAATATATGTATATATATAATATATATATATATATAATATATATATATATATATATATATATATATATATATATATATATATACAGGATGTCTTAAATAGCTGTGCCACTATTGCTATCTCTGAAACCATAAGAGTTACAAAGTCGGTTAAATTAGAGAAAAGTTGCGTTTCCTGATGACCAATCTTACTATGTTAGCAGTGTTGCCAAATTGTTCTTATTTTCAGAACTATTCGGGAAAACATGGAAAATGCTAAAAATTATTTCTCTCAATAGCTTGAAAACTGCTGACCTGAGAAAAAAAAATTCTGAGAAAAAAACCCTGTTTTTTTGTTTTCTAACAACAGTGTTGCTGGCTTTTTAAATTGACTTTTAACATTTGAGATATCACTACCTACTTACTTTTTTTAAATACGGACCTGGATTTATTATTTTATATTTTGAGAAGAAATTCCAATTCTTATACAACCATGTTTTACACGAATATGGTTCCTACGTTTCTATTCAGAAAATCCATCCTCCGGAAATTGAAGAAAAAATTACTTGGTACGGCCCTTTTTTCATGGCATACTTTTCATGCATTAAAATATTTGATCCCTTGAATAAGTTTTAAAGAAATGGAGAAAATTAACTGAAGGAAAATATATAAATTTATTACTACTTCATATTATTTATACCTACCATAACTTTAACACTGGGTTTCTCTGGAGAAGTACTCCCGTTGTTAATATTTCTGTATTGTAAGACTTCCAAAAAAGTATTGCTCAGTAAGTAGTAACACAAAGATATAAGTCCATCAGAGTTATCCCTTAAATAAGTTAAAACATCAAAGCTTACCACCTAATGTAATATAATATGTATTACTGAGACGTCTTTCCTAAAGTTGGCTTTGAAAACAATTGAAAAATCAACAGATACTTATGTGTCAAACTTATTTTATGTCATTTTATTACAAACTATGTTGTCTTACAATTTCTGCTTATTTAAAATAGAGTTTTCAAATTATGAAAAGACAGATATGATATTTGTTTATGCGAGGTCATTTCGTAATGCTACAAACGCTGTTCAGATGTATCAAAATTTGTACCCGGAAAGAAGAATACCCAACCCGAAAATATTTTCAAGATTAGAAAGGAGAATGCGGGAGCACGGGTCTTTTAATAAGCCTCAAAAACGAAATTGTACTGTTACATTGAAAGGGGGAGAGGATGAGACCAACGTATTAGGTACCTATTCATTTTTTCTTTAATTATAACTCATATTTTTAATAAGTACTCAACAATATTTTTTTAGGATATGAACATTACAAAAATGTTAGTAGCGGTGAAGTTTCCCTAAGGGAAATAGAAAGAGAAACTGGTGTATCAAAAGATTCGGAAAAAAAATACTACATCGCAATAGATTTAGACACTAACGCTGTAGAAAAGTGCAGCATTTGAGGGCAACTGACTATGCAAAGAGGAGGATATTTTGCCGTTGGCTTTTAAGGCGTCGAAGACAAGACATTTGCAAAAAAAATTTATGGTCGGACGAAAGTCGATTTTGCAATAATAGATGGTTTAATCGCAATATACATTACCGATGGACTGAAAGTAATGAACACTTTCACCGAGAAACCGCTTTCCAGGAAAGGTTCGGTATAAATGTGTGGCTCGGGATATTAGACCGAAAAGTGGTGGGCCCGTACTTCTTTCAACAAAATTTGACTGGGTTAATACCTTCACTTTTTATCTATTTCACTTCAAGATCTTTTAGATGACCTTCCGTTAGATGTTCTTCGACATTTTAAGTACTTCTAACATGATGGTGCTCCAGCACATCGCGACCGTCGATGTGTAAGGTTATTAAACAACTTTGAACCTAATAGATGGATTGGCAATAACGGACCTATTAAATGGCCAGCGAGATCACCTGATATTACTCCAATGGATTTTTCCATTTAGGGCTTTATTAAAGATAGGGTGTATCAAACTACACCTCAGAATTTAGATCACCTAATTATGAAAATTCGACAGGCATGTAACGAAAATACTCCCAGAATGTTGAATAGAATTCAAAGAAATGTTATTGTACGTTCCCAAAAATGTTTACGACATAATGGTGGTCATTTCCAATACTTATTATAACTGCATTTTCCTGAATAGTTCTCTTTTTTGTTTTTGTTTGTTTCAAACTTTGCACAAAAACGAATTAATAAGCGTTACTGTGTTATTTTATTCTAAAATGTTGAGTTTCTATTGAATGAAACTATTAAAAGTTTTGTTACTTTTGCTTACGAATAAAATTTATTCCAAAAAACAGGGCCGTACTAAGTAATTTTTTCTTCAATTTCCTGAGGATGGATTTTCTGGGTAGAAACGTAAGGAATCATATTCGTGTAATGCATAGTTGTGTAGGAAATTGAATTTTCTCTCAAAAAATGAAATAATAAATCCAGGTCCGTATTCAAAAAAAGTAAGTTGGTAAAGATATCTCAATTGTTTAACATCAATTTAGAAAACCGGCAACACCGTTGTGTAAAGAACAAAAACCAAAGATTTTTTCTTATATATAATTTTTTGCTCAGGTCAATAGTCATCGAGCTATGAAGAGAAATAATTTTTGGCGTTTTCATATTTTCCTGAATATTTCTAAAAGTAAAAACAATTTAGCAATACTGTCAATGCATTAAAATTGGTTATTAGGAAACGCAACTTTTCTCTAATTTAACCGACTCTGTAACTCTTATGGTTTCGGAAATAGCAATAGTGGCTCACGCTATTTAAGACACTCTGTATATATATATATATATATATATATATATATATATATATATATATATATATATATATATATATATATATATTATATATATATATATATATATATTTATATATATATTATAACTAAATATATATTATATATATATATATATATATATATATATATATATATATATATATATATATATATATATATATATATATATATATATATATATATATATATATATATATATATATATATGTATGTATAGACCTAGCGATTTCCGTCTTCTGAAGGAATCCGCATTTCCAAGCAGAAATTTGTTTTTTAATAAATTGGGTAATTTGAGAAAAAATATATAAAATATATATTATATATATATATATATATATATATATATATATATATATATATATATATATATATATATATATTATATATATATATATATATATATATAAATATATATATATATATATATTTATATATATATTTTATATATATATATATATTATATATATATATATATATATATATATATATATATATATATATATCAGGGGCGGCTACTCAATATTCTGTGTATCACTACTATTCTATATTAACTAGTCAGCATTCAGCATATTCATATTAATCAAAATCATATTATTTTATGCACCTACCTTCCTTTCAATTTACATTATATAATATAATTCATTAATTACGATTGAAGGTATATACATTTACTGCTTACTACATTTCATTCATTTCAAGATTTAATATCAACAGTGGCAACGCTGCAGAGGCTTAAGAAGGTATATTTTCAACGTTCATTATGTCTGCCACAGAAAAGCAAACAACGGTGCAAATACTGCGAATGAATTCTTTATTGCAATAGAAAAGGAAAACACATGTAAATGGCAACACCGATTGAACCTAGCTGCTCGGTTCAAAGCATACGATATTCGACCTTATTTATTCTATTGCAGTGCACGTAGCAAGCCAACAACACCGAGAATATAGACTAAAGCGTGATTAATCGTGGTGATCAGTTTGTTTTGAATTTTACGCCGGTGCAGTGATTTTTAATTTATTTTGCTCCCGTATTGTTTTTAGAATGAGTTCGGTTACTGAAGTTAATTTCAATGGTGACTTAGTGGAATATTTGTTATCCCATAACTTTAGTGCACTAAGTTATGACGATAAAATTTTAATAAAAACATTGCGACCTACCCCGGTATTAAACAATTTGGTGCAGCGTTACAAACAACAGAATCGCGGTTTTGATATCAGATATTATGAGACATCATTGGCTAACAGGATCGCAGGTAAAAAATAAATTATTTTGTTGGCAGTGTTTACCTTTTACTAGGGAAAATGTCTCTGTTTGGGGCCGCTTAGGATTTGACGATTTGAAAAACAAAACATAATTAATGTTATTGATACTTGCTGGGCAATAGGTAATAAATTCGTTAAGTAGGTAGGTAGGTTCATATTTTGTGAAAGAAAAGAAAATTTGTTGAATAAATGAATTGATTAATAGGCTGAGAAGTGTTCTTGTGGATATTGTAAATAGGAGTTGTAGTTCTCAAGGTAGACACTCGAAAGTGAAAACAATTTTTTTCCCAAAGAAATTAATATTTTAGGGTGCTTGTTTTACTTTGATTTTCTTCAAATTATAAGGCGGTTGACCTTGAAATCCTAAAAATTTTCGCCTATGGTGTACATTTTTTAACACCTCTTGTAGCCTCCTTAAACCAACACTTCACGAGCTGCCACTGATATATAATATATATATATATATATATATATATATATATATATATATATATATATATATATATATACAGGGTGACCCAGAGCTACGTAATTGGTCCATAATTTTTTTGTCATTGAAGATATCGATATGAAATTTTCAGAGCAAATATGATCTGACTAAGTCTATCTTTCAAAATTATTTTGAAGAAATTTGCACTTTCGGTTTTGCCGGAAGTGATATCAACTTTGTTATTTCAAATGGAATACCCTGTATATCTTTTGATTTTCGAATTTCTTATGTAATTTATAATAAAATTGTCATACCACTCTTTATACCTAAAATGAACAGTTTTCGAGTTATTCATTTTTTTCGTAAAATTTTGACAGTTGCGTCTTCAACAAAAATAGGCTAGTACTTCTTTGTTCGTAATGCGGTTTGGATTTTTGTAACCTTGAAACATCGTTTTATTTATTCTTTGTCAAAATTTTCCATATTTCTAAATGATTACTTGATAAAATCTAGGGTGAAGGTGGCAAATTTTAAACGTTAATAACTTTCTTATTTCTAATGGAATGCTATGTATATTTTTGCATTATTAAATTTGCTATAAAATTACCTTTCGATTTGTATAACCATTCCCTATACCTAAAGTTAATAATAACAAAGATATTTCACAATTTTATAATAATTTATATAACAATACACCTGAGAAATCGAATAGCGAGTTATTTTGACGTATCCATGGATACCAATTACAAAAATTGTTTAAAGTTTAATTGTGTCATCTTTTCTGTTCATTAGGTTTGTATCACCTAATGCTGATATGCGAAAAGATATTGAAAAGATAGTAACCCTAAGACGTTAATGTTCAATAATTATTGTTGTTTATAAACAACATATGTTTGTAGTAGTTGGCAATTTGCAAAATCAAGTTTGACATTATCATTTTGGTCAAGAGGAGTACATTCACACAATCCAACACTTACTCCAAATAATACATTTCTACGTTATACAGAAAGAAATCAATGCTTATTAATAACAGAATCACAAAACGTAGTTGAATAAGAATATTTTTGATGATAAATTCTACTAGCTAGCAGAACATTTCGATCCGCATCTCCAATACAGTAAAACATATTTATCATTTCTTGTCGCGTAAAATCCATTTTATGGACTGAACAAATACTAGAAAAGGTGACACAATTAGATTTTGAGTAATTTTTGTTATTGGTATCCATGGATACGTCAAAATAACTCGCCAGACGATTTCTCAGGTGTATTGATATATAAATTATTACAAAATTGTGAAATATCTTTGTTATTATTAACTTTAGGTATAGGGAATGGTTATACAAATCGTAAGGTACTTTAATAGCAAATTTAATAATGCAAAAATATACATAGCATTCCATTAGAAATAAAGTTATTAACGTTTAAAATTTGCCAACTTCACCCTAGATTTTATCAAGTAATTAGTTAGAAATATGAAAAATTTTGACAAAGAATAAATAAAACAATGTTTCAAGGTTACAAAAATCCAAACCGCATACCAATAGACGTACTAACAAAGAAGTACTAGCCTATTTTTGTTGAAGACGCAACTGTCAAAATTTTACGAAAAAAATAAATAACTGGAGAACTGTTCATTTCAGGTATAAAGAGTGGTATGACAATTTTATTATAAATTACATAAGAAACTCGAAAATCAAGTGATATACAGGGTATTCTATTTGAAATAACAAAGTTGATATCACTTCCAGCAAAACCGGAAGTGCAATTTTCTTCAAAATAATTTTGAAAGATAGACTTAGTCAGATCATATTTGCTCTGAAAATTTCATATCGATATCTTCAATGACAAAAAAATTATTACGTAGCTCTGGGTCACCCTGTGTATATATATATATATATATATATATATATATATATATATATATATATATATATATATATATATATATATATATATATTTACATATAGTTTGAACAATAATCTTTTCTTTTCCGCTATTTCTTTTGAAAATTTTTGTGGTTGGAGAATTTTCCTCCAGCGAAAATTTCTCTGCGGTAATTTGTTTCACGTTTGACATATCCTACAAGATTTTTTTAAACTATAATTTATGTCAATCTATCCGTTTGTCTTCATTGTTTCTATGAATGCAACATGTTGAATATTGTAGAAGTTATTAGGACAATTCAACAAGAGACTAACACATATGATCTTTTTTTTGTACAATACCTGTTTTAATTTCAGGGTACCTTCTCTGTTTACGAAAAGTTTTCAGAAGTATGGGACTTTGTTCAAAGCAACTTAGATAATGAGCTGCCTTTCATTTTGACAGCTCCAACTGGTCACAAATTCGAGAATTCTGATTGTGAACAAACTCTACTACAACTGAAGTTAGTTCCCGCTTCTATTTTGAACTTTCAGTGGGACCCAAGCATTTCCAGTTGCATTCCAACAGAAAATTTCAATTATTTAAAACCTGAAGTGATGATGACTGTTCAGTCATTATAATATGCATATCTGACTTTATGCACTGAATATTTGCTGTGTTATTAAGGAATTGGATGTAAAAAAATTCGACGAGAATGGAAATGAAATGTTTATTAAAGAATTCCATTTAATGAATTTTTGCACTGAAATATTTCTCAAATAAATATTAAACTTTGCTCTGAAAGAAGTTGATATAATTTATAAATTTTATGATAACTGTTATTTCAAAATAACTAAGATGTATAATATCGTACCCATTAAATTCTTGCAAGATTGTGTTAATTTTATTTCTTGTAGTAAAATGTTTGTTTCTGAAATACAAATTTATATTACACAAGCACAAACAAATAAACACACAGATACATAGACTTAGACAGATGTATGCACTTACACAAAACCTACTCCAAAATCTTATTCATATAAAATCCATGAATTTCAGAAGACTTGAACAAACCAATTAGCAAATTAATAGTACGAAATACATTCCTTTACCATATATTCAAAAACTATTCAATCAAATATGACATCTGGACCCCATATCACATCAAGCTAGCACAAACAACAGAGAATAATAGAACAGCTTACCAAAATTTGAACTGCCACTTCTACAAATATAAAAACATTCTAAATTGTAAAAAAGAATAATTATAATTACCTATGATAAATTTTATCGTGAAACTTCACAGTATTCAAAATAGAGATAAAAATCACTCAAATTGATACATCGAGAAATATCAGAAATACTATCTACATATTCATAAAGAAAAATTAATAATACCGTAAACCTACGAAACAATTAGGTATAGAAATATGTATCATAATAGACATTTAATTATTCAACACAATTCATCAAGAAGAATTCACAATTAGAATTAATCCACATTTCTGGCGCATCAAGCGAGCCAACAAACAATTATTCCAAATTTAGTTCCAGATTTCACGCAATCATCAAATTCATTACCTGATATAAAGAAATCAGACCAACATTTTGTCGTGCACAGCTCAAGAACCAGATCTTCAATCCATCAAAAGGCAATTCTAAAACTAACTGCACATCCATGGAAAAATACTTGAAGCAGTTAAAATTCAACCTTTCATTGAAATCATCTCGAAGGACTTAAGAAGATAAGAAATATTATAAACTTTCGCTTTTCACGAAGTTCATTCATAAAAAAAAAACATTCTTCAAATTAAATTCAATATACCTATATAATTTTCTCTCATAATTTTTTCTGGAAAATTATCGATGTCATTAATCAGGAATTTTGGTGTTAGATTGCCTTAAATATTGTATAAATATTACGAGTGCGTATCAAACCTTTTGATTTAACAGTCCGAATAGAGATGCGGCGTGGGATTTATTTTATTTTTAAAAAGTTGTGTTCGCTACCGTCTTCCTCACATTATCAACTTCGTAAAAAATTTACATCTATTTCATGGAATCACTAAAATTTTAAGTGACATAAATTAAATACACACAGGAGCAACCATAGCATTTGCATGAAAATATTCAAAGAGTTGTTTGTTCAATACAATACCTGAAAAACGGTTTCAATATATTTATCGATTGTATAACTTTTATTTGTGATAACTAATCGTCAAATGTAATAATCATTTGCTGGATTAATTTTGGAGCTTTTGGGATAATACCCTAAAATTTTACACCATCTTACATAGTAAATAGTTTGTCAATGAAACCCTACTCAATATAACTGCAGAATATAACAAAATTTCTATGTTTCATTAATATTGCAGCATTCAATTTAATTCCCACATATTTCCGAAAAATATAACGTAATTTCAATAAAACAATGGAGATAGGGATGAAATTACTTTACTCAAAACCAACGTTTCTTGTTAGGTGTTATGTCGACTCTTGGTACTAAAGGCCGACATGAAAACTGACAGACATTGCAAAATAAACGTTATTTAGTTCACGTAAAGGGAGTGACTTGTTTGTATCTCAATGCGAACGTATTTGCCCCGAAAATAATAGACTATTGCACTGTTAAGTGAACAGTGAACTGAGGGAGTAATTTTTATATCAGTTTTGGACCTAGACCAAGATTTTCCAAATTTTTTTATGTCTGATATATATACTTAGTATATTTTACCATTCTGGCATCTCCAGCGGGCCAAATGAGCAAACATTTGGTACCTGTCTGAGGTTCTTCAGGCAGATCAAAATTTAGGTAAATTTAGTCAAAATGTTGGCATCTTCAAAATTTGGAAGTAGTGTCGAAGAGGTGCACGAGTAGAAATTTTGCAAACCGATGGCAAATGACGAGGAAATTAATATATATAGGTACAACATGTTCGAAATTCAGCCATATATGGTTTTTTGAAGGATGTTGAAGTAGAGGGTTAAAAGTTTGTAGGTGAATTGAGTTCATGTTATGGAAGTGCTTTTTGGAGGTATAAACTTTTTCTTTCTAACCCGCCGCCATTTTTAAGTAGAATTCTTATATTTTCAGGTTTTTCGCACCTTCAGATCAAGAAGTACCTATAAGGTTAAAATTTAGTACGTGAATCGAATTGATGATAGGGAAGTTCCTTGGTGATTTCAACTTCTTTCCTTAAGAGACACCATTTTAAAGTAGAGATTTCATGTTATTTCGAGGTTTCTAAGGATTTGCTCACCTCCAGATGAATATAGAGGGTTGACATTTAGTATGTGCTTCCAGTTGATTCAAGTGGTTTCAACTATTTTCCTTGAACGCCATCATTTAAATTTTCCCTTCCATAATCCCTCTAAATTGACTTGGTGGGTTAAGAATATACATATGCAAAAACCCAGAATGAGGGTGAAACACCTTATTGACGGAGATCTGCTGCTCACACTTTTCATAATATTTTAAATTACAACATATAAGTCTACATTAGCTTAAGAATTCATCCCATTTTTGAAATCCTGGAATAGACACATCAACTAAGCAGAAGACTTAATTCAGAGCATGATCCACGCCTTCGTTCAAGAGATGCAAACGGAATAAGGCATTCTGCTAAAAAAATATGCTGCACATTTTAAATGGATATCAACACCCAATATTCACCTTCAATTTCAAATTGATGCACTAATGACTTCTATAGCCTCTTTTTAAGACATAAAATTTAATTGTTAGCCAAATAACAGATGTTAGTTGCAGATATTCGAATAATTCGCCGATACCAACATAAATAAAAATCTCCCAATGTATGATATGATATAGCTTCAAAAATCAGCAATT
>JARQZK010000232.1:0-20000 GCA_030704885.1 Cynegetis impunctata | reverse complement strand
CATGATGAAGATAATTAGGAAACTTATCTTTTTTGTTTTCGGGTTTTTCAAAAGGTACTCTAGGTACATGTTGTCTGGGCGGTCCATAATGAGTGGGTGGCAAATGATGAGGGGGACCATGATGCATTGGAGGTCGGGCAAGATAGTCATGAGGAGCTGGTAATGCTTCACGTCTATAGTCACGATGAACAGGTACACCTAATGGAGGTCCATAAGCTCGATCATAGCGATCAACTTGTCTCATACGTTCTGGGGATCTAGTATAATAGCCACGATCATATTCAGGAGTAATTGAACGAGGCCTATAATAGATATCTGCTGAACGGGGTTTCTCATAAACAGGTTCGACAAGTGCGACTTTATCATATATAATTATTCTAGGTTTAGCATGTTTTGCGTCCCTAGCATCCTCAGAACTACGAAAACACACATATGCAATTCTTTCATCCATATCTCGAGAAAGTCTGATGCTCAAATCTCCAAATTTTTTGTACTCACGATATAAAGTATCCTTAATAACTTCATCACTAGCTTTAGGATGTAAAGCACTTACACACAGAACTTTATATGGATAACGTTCTGGAGGAATCATATATTCCTCTCTATGTGGTGACCGATAGCGAGGCCTTGGACTCGGAGAACGACCCCGGCTTCCCCGACGTCTAATTCTGTCAGGAGTAATTCTCTCATCCGAACTGTCGTCGTAGCGCCCCATGCTTGAACGGGATCTCTTACTTCTAGGTGGAGTATCCCTATCACTACTTCTTTTCATGCTGTTCTGAATTCGTACTGTGATTTTGTCTCTTCCAGAGGCGATCATACGCACTTCACACACCAATAAACAGACACAATGGATGACACGGCACTCCCTCTCCTAAAAACACAACGTAAAACACTATTCAACATTATGTTACACATTAAATATATGCAAAACTCTAAAACCTACTTTTTCAAGCCAAACACGAAAAAGCAATCCTATACTTCTAGAATGCTTCAACTGCTGCTAACAAACTTTCAATAAACCTATTGTTCACAACTGGAACGGATCCTCAAATAAAATAAAATGGCCGTCGCGTCCAAGAGTCGGCGTCAGACAGTTCACGATCCAATAGCAATCGTTTAACGTTTTTAGTGTTGAGTGTTGAGCGATATTTCAGGAACTGTAATCACTGATATCTCAAAGTCGCAGTCACAGTTCCTTACCAGTAATAAAGAGCGTGATTCGATATCACAGTTCAATAATGTAATATCTGCTTGGCTGGTCCATTTCGGTATTTCATCTCATCAGAAATGAAGCGAAATCTTAGTCTCATTCTTATTACGTTACCGAAAACCAAAAGGGTTATTTTCTATATTACCGTAAAAATAACACGGGTGTTACACGACTTCGAGCCTTATTGGTAGTTAAGCGCGTATTTGTTTGTTTTACGCTGATACTGCAACTAATATCTAAATGGGAATAATGGGATATTCTATTCTCTATTCCTGAATACTTCAGGACTTCGTTCTTGATGTCGATATTTGGATACTATACTTGCTATTTGACTGTTACTTCGCCGTGGTTTTCATAAAAAATTGATTATATTCAATATAGTTACATAAACGATTCAAATATATAACATACTAATTATTTCTGAATTTTCAAACTAAATCTTTGTATATTATGAGATACGTATGGGTATAATTTACAAATCGTGCCCGTAATGTAACCACTTCAGGCTTTAATATCACTGATATCAGAAAAGAACAGTCACGTTTCACAACGTGATTTAAATCACTGACATCGCTTGTTTTCAAAAAGAAATGATTATAATATTTTATACCGTGGTGTGTTGGTCATTAAGCGCAGATTGTCCATACAGTGATGTTTCGAGAATCGAGCACTAAAGTATCATCCGTGTACTTCGTGTAATCGGATATTTTATTGAACACGAAGACAATCCTTTTTTCCACGGTTTAAGGGAGTAACGTTTTTTCAAGGATTTTCAAGTGGTACATATATTTTCCCGGCAAGAAATTGCTGCAACTAAATGGAAACAAAATATAACTTCTTTATAAAAATATCATGTTTAATAAGTGTTTTTATTGCTGTTTTTAGAATTCGTTTAAAAGCTAAAAGAAAATATATTGAAATTAGCACAGAATTCAAGATTTTGCTTTTTGAAAGTTGACAAGGTTTTTGGTCGCGTTTATTGCAATAAATAATGAAAAGCAGCGAATTTGAAAATATGCCTGTTGAAATTTCCAATGCAGGAAATTTCAACAGCTGTAGTGCTGTAGCTACCAGCATTACAGCATTATCTCGAAAATAGAATTTTAGGTACGAAAACGTTGATAATTTGTTCATGAAATGAATGAATATAAGTAACGGCAAAACTATTACAGAGGACGTCTTTTTTTTATTTTGCACAAATATCAGAAATGATTCCGAGTGGAAATTTTACTTTATGTGAAAAAGACCATCTAAGTGAAGCGTTACCGAATCTTCTTTCAATTTAAATTAATTTTGTATTATAAAATAGTACTAAAAAAGTTTAATCATATCATATATTTTGGATTTATTGGGCCGATACATGATGTAAATTAATAAACATATTAAAACGATGGTTAAAAATATTAATTAATAATAATAATAATATACACATTCATTAAATTAAATGATGCACGTTTCGGTGAAACTTCACTTTCTTCAGAAGCTTAGTGTAAAATTAATATGTTTCTCCGTTATATCGTTTACAAGAAATAAATAGATGATAAACTGTGTGGAAAAGGTAAAAGATTCAAGTTTTTTACTTGAATTTTCGATGAAAGTGAGGCTGTTATATTTGAAATTATTTTTGGCACGGGGGTACATCTGGCTAATCGCATTGTTTAAAACTTTTTATTTATCAATCAAACCTAACCTAACCATTTTTTTAATATCATATATTATACCTACACTTTGATTTTATTCACAATATTGATGACCAGCCTCAGTATCAGTTCAGCTACAAGATTTACTGTGCTTTTTGAATTGAAGTAGTATTGCGAATTGACATCTTCAAGAATCTGTTTCATATGACAAGGCACTCCTCACAGTTCCAGAGCGTACAGACTCCTGGATTGAATAGACAATTATTACTGTTTTGTGTCTTATGATTTGCCTAACCCATCTAATAGCAAATGTGCTAACATGTATGTAACCTTTCACTGAGGCCGAAAACGAACAGGGTGTAAATTACAGGACGTAATGTAAAGTGTTACAGTTACACACAAACAAAAATACCTAAATACAATCACAGAAACAGGTATACGATAGGGAAAACATAATAAGCGATACGCCCCCTACCGGTGTCGAATATTACTAGAGCATGGGAGATAGATTGCTTTGTTTACATCTGTTTACGTGTATTTTATATGAGAAGTTGTTGAGTTTTAATTGTATTTTGGATCGTTTACAAACGTTCAGAAGAGATGAATCACTATTGTTGTGTATTCTATTGTTCATCTTGGGCAAAAAAAAACCCGAATATAGCTTACATACCTTTCCGAAAGCTGGACAATTCAAAGTTGCATTCCAAACAAAGTTGGGAAACAAGGAAATGATGGACAGAAGAAAGGTGTGGATTCATAACTTGAAGATTGAAGAAAAATGTCTGAACATAAGAGAGTTGTTCTTTACAGTTTACTTAGAAGAATTATTTTCCCTGCAGTAAGTTTGTGGATTTTTCCATATAGAATTATACCAACTAATGATGTGCAATTTTCAGCTAACCGAAAACGTAGATATTTGAAGTCCAATGCTGTTCCCACAAAGAAACTTCCACTTATAACTGAATCTAATTATTCGCCATCATCTAGAGATTTTAGATTTTCAGTGAGAAGCTCTGTGAAGAAGATAGAAGGGAGGATAGACAACTCAGTGAATGAAGCAGAATCAAATGAAACTAATGCATTTTGTGAAAATATGGTTGAAGAAAATCAGGCTGACAAGGATGCTACTGAAACCATGCTCATATTAATGAGATCTCAACCCAATCTAGGTGGCACCAAATTTAGAGATGCTGAAGTGCAAGTCAATACTCCGAAAGTATTGACTTTATGTGAACTGCTTGTCACAGATGATAAAGTGAGAAGCTTTACTGGTGTCAAAAACTTTCAAATATTTGACTATGTGGTGAAAGTGTTTGAGACATATTATATTATTATTAATAATATAAAGATAAGAGAGCTCGTCGTTTGACTTGCAGGCAGAGAGTAATGTTGGTATTGACTAAACTCAAAACTAGTCTCACTTATGTAACCTTGGGTGCTCTTTTCAATATAACTCAAGAGATGTGTAGAAATTACATCTCCGAAATAATACCAATGCTATCATCAGTTTTGAAGCCACTTATACATTTCCCTACCCAAACAGATATAATGAAAAATATGCCCAAGTGTTTTGCAGAATTTCAAAATGTGAGGGTTATTTTGGATTGCACAGAAATTGTTGTACAAATTCCCAAATGTTTGTGTTGTAGGATCAGGTTTTACTCCCAATATAAATCACATGACTGTGAAATTTATCATAGGAATATCACCAGGTGGTGTTATAACGTTCATAAGCAAACCGTATAGAGGTAGGGCTTCTGATAAAGTAATTTTTGAAGAAAGCAACATCATTTCATTATTAGATTCTGGCAGGGATGCAATTATGGTTGACAAGGGCTTTTTAATTGATGACAATTTTAAAATAAACAATAAAATTAATAAGGCCACCATTTCTTGAAAAGAAGAAACAACTTTCTGCAGAAGATACAATTTTAAATGCAAAAATTGCTTCAGCTAGGGTACATATCGAACACTCCAACCAAAGACTGAAAATTTTCAATGTATTATCTGGAAAATTGAACTGGAATATGATTCCACTGATCGAAGATATAGTTGTTATTGTTAGTGCAATAACCAACTTATCAGCACCAATTTTAGCAGATAGTAGATACTTAAAAAATTAATTGTACCTTAACTAGTGTTGTCCTCGTTTGGGTTTATAAACTGATCGTGAAAGCCTGGATCAAATCAATTGTACTATCTTTCATGTAACAAATAGAGAAACTATTTTCTGAATATTCTTTACTGTACCGCAAGGATTTACCTGAATTATGTATTCTTCAACATACCAATATAAAAAACTAATTATACAATAAAAATCACTTTATTTAGCACTTGACTAGAAATATTCACATTATTTTCTTTAAAGTATCACAAAATAAATGTATCTAAATTTCATAACAAAAAAATAAAATAGTTATATATTTTCATAATTATAATCCAACAGTTTGTTTAACATAGTCAGTACAATATCCTTTAAATCTCATAAGATTATCACAGTTTTTAATATCAGGCCATTCATTGGATTGCTTTAAACCCTTATAAAAAAGACTGACCATAACTAGTACTTAATCTATCTGAATAAACATTATTTTTTTGATCTTGTGAAAATTTCATTTTTAATAATAATTTCAATAAATTATTAAGCTCTGTATTTATTATGTCTGTTATTTTTTATATATATATATATATATATATATATATATATATATATATATATATATATATAAAGTATGATATCATCTCATCATTAACCTGCTACTGCATTTCCCTTTTATCGTTCTTGCTATTGAAGCAATTTCATATTAGTTAATATTTGAGGACATGTCTTTAATTATGATATTCTTAGTGAAAAATATAGGTACCTGATAATGTCTTATCAATCAAATACCCTGGTTTTCACATAAAACATTTTGTTGAAATAATTTTTTTTTATTACAGATAACATACTCTTTGCAAACTCGTAATCAAAATCTACCTCCATTACCAAAATACTGTCATCAAAAGATGCGTATATAACAAAAAATGTCTTATGTAGATTAAGAAGAGCCATCCCCATTTGTATTTGCCCATAATACTTATGGTGCTTCTTCAACTTAAATTCCCCATTTTCTTGGATAACAAGTGATTTTTTTGAAAGCTTCTGTGATAGTCTTCGTACTACCTGATAAAAGATATATTTAGTGTCTGTGCCATGAGTATGAATAACTGATTAGTGTTGTAAAGAGTATATTACTTTACCTTCAAAAGAACATTACAAGTTAGGGTAAAAATACTTCAGGGCTTTAGTGTTCCATTCACTTTTGGAATAGGTGAATAATTCATAGCACCTACTTCAGGTCACCCTGAATTTCCTTTGCTTCGCCCATTCAGTTTAATGCTGCTGAAATTTCATAAAAACCTCTTCATCCTCTTCTGGGAAGAGAATTGAAAACAGTTGTGAACAACAAGTTATCTGTTGCTGTATTTCAACAGATGCTAAGTGCATCATGCAAGCTGATTGAAAGGAGTTATGTAGAACTGCTTGATTGCAGTTATTATAATGAGAACGGCATGATTCTGAAAACCTGTTCATTTCATCTTCACATACTCGTCTACCCTGTCTTTGGGGCAAAAAATGGTATTATTTAACTATGTTCCATTGTCGCATTTCAAAAACGAACCTATGTTTGGCTATAGCAGAATTTGGAAGGCTGCGACAGAAAAAATTCATTATTTCTTCTTTATCCACTGTTATAACTGGTTTCCTCATTTTATTCTTCAAACAAGGCATCTCGTCTATAGAAACTGGTTTGTATTTGTCCTTGGTGATTGCTTTTTGTGTGCACCAAACACATTTGATGTCAGTTGGGAAAATTTTTTCTAAAGATTCAACATCCTCCCTAAAAAGTAATTAAAATGAAGTTTCAAATGATCATTGTTCAGGATGAAGATCTTCTTACCTAACACATTTGACTAGAAATGCTAAAATATGTTTACATTTGCCGCTATTTCCAGCTTTACAGGAGCATGAGATACTCCTGACAGACAAGGAGTTCTCAATATTCAAAGTACCATTAATTTCATGAGGATCAGAATTGAGAGCAGCAGACTGTAAACACAATGCATACACTTGAATGGAATCATGATTTGCCTCCATTTGACCAGCCAAAACCAGATGGCCGGCATTCAAAACATTTTCCTCTTCAATTATACATTTAGAATTCTCAGTTCCGCCCAGATAATTCATATATTCCAATATCCTCAACTTCATTTTGGAAACACTGAAACTGCCTATACATATTTAAATGCAGGTTCAATCGTTCGATTATGATAATTTATGTTCAATGATAAAAACTCACTCTCACAGTATAAATTGCAACTTCAGGTAGGTAGGTTATCCACTGTTATATCTATCTATCTACTGTTATAACAGAGATAAAAAAAGTCCTCAATCCAAACAGAATATATCACAGGAAAATACAAAGTCCAAAAAAAACACAAATTACGACGATAAACGTTCGAAAACTCAAAACGAAATGAACGTAAATACCATTACAACCAATGTAAACAAAGCAGCTAATCTCCCATGCTCTAGTACCGATATTAGTCGTTCCGGCGCTACGATCTTAATTTCGGACGCCTATAGTTGTCCAGATGGCCATAGTTACCAAAGACATCAAAGCAAAAGAAGAAGAAGAAATCTCTTACCACAAATTTACATTTCAGTGACAGTTGCAGCTAACCTTTTTGGAGTTTTTGGTTTAAATATAAATTATAAATACAGAATTCTTAATAATGTCCTCACTTAAACGGGTGCAGGTAAATTTGGTTAAATATATTTTGTTGAACTACTATAAATAGCAAATGACATTTTTTTTCAATCAAAACATTCCATTACAAATACATCTATTTCAGCAGTGGGCTACCTTTGCAAGAATTTGGCATATTTATGATGCAGCCTGGCAGAACCCTTTTCAGTCTGCAAAATTACTGAGAAAATATTTGATGGGAATGCATAAACCTATATATCATCCTATGAGTGAGTAGAAAAGTGAAGCTTAATTATTTTTCTACATAAACTTGTCTAACTTATAGATGATTGTGGAGATCATGTTATAGTTATCAATAGTAAAGATATTGCTCTACCTGGAGATGAATGGAAAAAGAGGGTATATTTTCACCACACAGGATACCCAGGAGGGGCTAGTTGGACTTTAGCCTGGGAATTACATACAAAGGACCCGACAATGGTATTGTTTTTTTGTGAATTATATTAATTTGGTATTTTATTGATTTAAAAGTTCACAACTACTGGTCCAAAATTTTACTTCACTGTGTTGAAATATATATAGTGGATACACATTGTATCCACAATTTTATTAATTGTGATACTTGATAAACAGGGGCGTAGCTAGCGGTAATTTCAGGAAAAGTATTTGCTTTCAACAAGATGTTCATATTGTCTGCATAATTTAGAATTTTATTGTTTTCGTTTTCATTTAGACTAGAATGTAGGTCATTTATGAAAAGAGTGAAGATGATTGGCCTTAGTATACTTCCTTGTGGTATTCCTAATTTTATAGGGTTAGGTTCCGATAAGCATTCATTTATACCATTGTTTACCTACATGTGTTCTTTGAGTTCTTTCTTCAAAATATGACTGTATGAGTTTTAATGCCGTTCCTCGTATACCTATTTGTTCCATTTTTGCCAAGAAGTAGTCATGTCTCAGTCTATCAAATGGTTTTGATAGGTCTAAGAAGAGACCAATGATCATTTCAGGGTCTTCTATTATATAAATATATATATATATATATATATATATATATATATATATATATATATATATATATATATTATTATATATATATATATATATATATATATATATATATATATATATATATATATATATATATATATATATATATATATATATATATATATATATATATTATATTATATATATATATATATATATATATATATATATATATATATATATATATATATATATATACAGGGTGATTCATTAAGGGTGGCGACCGGTCGTATCTCGGAAACCGTATGTCCTAGAATTTGGGGAAAAAAATTCTCATATGAAAATCTACCCTAAAAAAATGATTAAAAATATTTTTGAGTCCATAGTTTTCCGCTAGGTGGCGCAATCTACCACTTATAAAATATAATTGGATTTTTTACGAAATATTCCCCAATTAAGGCTGTTAAAAGATAACTTTAGAAACTACTGTCTTAATTCTACAACTTTTGTAGAAGTCATTTTTCTGTATTACCTATTCTGAAATGGTGGGGGAAGTTCTCTTTCTTTGAGATAAAAAAGACTGTAACTTCATAATGCATGAACCGATTTTCGAAAACATAGACTCTATGCAAAGAGTATTGAATGTAGATTTTAGTAAGAAATAACAAAAACACTTTTAATTTTCCAATCGGAAACTAGAGGGCGTTATGTAACACCTAGCTCTATTTATGATTTTTTTTGAGCAATTTCAAATGCAATGCTATAAATCTAACTAGCAAACAAAAAGCCAAATTTGATGACTTCTTGACCTGTCAAAACCGCGAACTGATATCTCTTTTCATTCCAAAGATATTGGCATTTTTTGATGAGAGTTGATGATTGTTGACTCGCCCTGTAAGTTGGAAGAGAAATTATGTTGCTAAAATTATTTTGAAAATAAAATAACAAGTAGAAACGCATCACAAAAATATTTATTAACATTACATAATGAAACAAAACTAAGGGAGCTACTTATAACAGAAATTTACAACACGCTCCCACTATCTCATTGTTTTAAATACTCAAAATGCTTGCCAGTATTTGCTTTGAACTATTTCGGATAAAAATTTTCGGGTAAAAATTCAATCCCAAATCTCTCAAACGGTCTCTTATAGTTTTATGTTCATGGATGAGCTGCAATATTACGAATGATGTTAAACTGTTGAGAGATAGATGTTTCAAAAGTCAGCAAGTTACCTATGGAATCGACACTAATGTTTTATGATTGTTTACTTTTAAGTTTTTATTGCTGTCAAATTTATTCTGACTGTTTGCAAACTAACTCTTTTATATTGCCTTTTTATTCAAATGAAGAGGCATATGATATGGTCAGTGTATATTTTGAAAGTCTACAAAATGAAGTAATTGCTGAAAGGGAGTATGCGATACGATATCCTGAAAGACGGTGTCATTCTCGGAAATTATTCAAAAGATTGGCACAAAGATTGCGAGAAACCGGCAATGTTCAACCTGTCGCATTAAGAAATAGGATACGTAGAAGTCGCAATGAAGAAAATGTTATTAACGTATTGGCGTTAGTTAAGTCTGAAACCCCATTTGATTATTCCAAAAATTGCAGGAGATCTAGGATAGAATTATTCTTTGGTGCAAAGAATATTAAAAGGGATTATAAAATGCATCCTTATCATATTATTTCACAACAGCATGAAATTAGCCCAGACAAACATTGTAGATCAGATAATTATCTATAAAAAATTTCAAAATACTTTTTCTTAGAGTCGCTGTTTTTGAGATATAACGATTCAAAAAGTTGAAATAATTGTAATCATCATAATATGCACGTTTCAACGCCACCTTTGAGCTAGGGTTTTTTTCTTTCAACTTTTTGAATCGTTGATCTCAAAAACGGTGGCTCTGAAGAAAAAATTTATTCAAACGTTCTTTATAGATAATTAGGTGATCTACAATTTTTGTCTAGACTAATTCCATGATAAAACTTAATGCTTTGATGAAAATCGCAAAAAAACCGTTTTTGTGACATTCGACCCCGAGTAAATTTTTTGCACGTATCGGATCGATGAGGACTTTTGAGATTTCATTTATAATGATGTTTTGAACAATCCTACTAATTTTCAGCTGGGTGCGAATTTTTGTAACTTCACTCCTATTTTTTGGTCTAATTTGACCGGACTAGTTTTGTTTCATTATGTAATGTTAGTAAATATTTTCATGATGCGTTTCTACTTGCAATTTTTTTACAATTTTAGCAACATAATTTCTCTTCAATCTTACAGGGCGAGCCAACAATCACCAACACTCATAAAAAAATGCCAATATCTTTGGAATGAAAAGAGATATCAGTTCGCGGTTTTGACAGGTCAATTAGTCATCAAATTTGGCTTTTTGTTAGTTAGTTAGATTTATAGCATTGCATTTGAAATTTCTCAAAAAAAATCATAAATAGATCTAGGTGTTATATAACGCCCTCTAGTTGCCGATTGGAAAATTAAAAGTGTTTTTGTTATTTCTTACTGAAATCTATATTCAATACTCTTTGCATAGAGTCTATGTTTTCGAAAATCGGCTCATGCATTATGGAGTTACAGTCTTTTTTATGTCAAAGAAAGAGAACTTCCCCCACCATTTCAGAATAGGTAATACAAGAAAATGACTTAACAAAAGTTGTAGAATTAGGACAGTTGTTTCTAGAGTTGATATTTTTTATCAGCCTAAATTGGGGAATATTTCGTGAAAAATCCAATTATATTTTATAAGTAGTAGATTGCGCCACCTAGCGGAAAACTATGGACTCAAAAACATTTTCAATCATTTTTTTAAGGCAGATTTTCATATAAGAATTTTTTCCCCAAATTCTAGGACATACGGTTTCCGAGATACGGCCGGTCGCCACCCTTAATGAATCACCCTGTATATATATATATATATATATATATATATATATATATATATATATATATATATATATATATATATATATATATATATATATATATATATATATATTATATATATATATATATATATATATATATATATATATATATATATATATATATATATATATATATATATATATATATATATATATATATATATATATATATATATATATATATATATATATATATATATATATATATATATATATATATATATATATATATATATATATATCTTATATATATATATATATATATACATACAGGGTCACTCACGGTGGATGGTAGGTTAGACGTTTACGGAGAACGGGACATGGGATTATTATGAAAATTTGGTTTCATGGGTAATTGGATTTGCTCTATCGATCTAAAATAATAGTGGCGCTGCGGCGTTGCCGCTTATACTAAAAAGTAGCAGCAACTGTGAAATTTCAAATGGGACACCCTATATATTATTCCATTTTTTGCTTCTCTACCATTTTACAATTGTTTTTGTATGATACTTCCCTATACCTATCTCCAGAGGTTTTCGAGAAATTAAATGGTTTCCTCATTTTTTTGTGCAAAACATAGCTTCAACTAAATGTTCATTACTAAGGTATTTATATTCCTAGGACGCTAAAATTTTTGGAGTAGTTTACCAAGTTGCGACGTATTAGTAATATTTAAGGGAATTTGTTCTCCATTATACAGGGTCTTTCAAAATTCGCGATTTTAACGATAAATACAAAAATGGTAAAAAGTGCATTTTTTCAAATGTAATACCCTGTATATTATTAAATATCTCGAAAGAAAATTGAAATTTCTTTCAAATAATGTATCATGTTCCTATACCTAAAAAGTCAGGTTTCCGAAATAAAAGCAAGTTTCTATAAAAATCGGATTATTTTGCCATATTTTGTATTAGGTAGCTATGAAATGTCAAGAAATATGTCATTATGAAAATTTGTCACATAGTGCATCAACAATAAAACGTTCGCGCGTTTATTAACGGAAATTTGATTTGAAAACAATCAAAATGGAAGGCAATTACTATTCTCATGAAGTTTTGATGAAGTTATTTATTGTACATGGTCAATGTGACCAAATAATAGCAAGAACATGCAGAAGATTCAATGAAATGTACACCTATTGATAACCAATAAACGAGAGAAAATTTGTACGTTTAAAAAATAATTTTATCACTTATGGGTCAATACTGAAAGCGAAACGAAAGTAACAGGTTTTGGTAAATTTCGTTTCGCTTTCAGTATTGACCCATAAGTGATAAAATTATTTTGTAATCGTACAAATTTTCTCTCGTTTATTGGTTGTCAATAGGTATACATTTCATTGAATCTTCTGCATGTTCTTGCTATTATTTGGTCACATTGACCATGTACAGTAAATAACTTCATCAAAACTTCATGAGAATAGTTATTGCCTTCCATTTTGATTGTTTTCAAATCAAATTTCCGTTAATGAACGCGCGAATATTTTATTGTTGATGCACTAATTGTCAAATTTTCATAATGACATCTTTCTTGACATTTCATAGCTACCTAATACAAAATATGGCAAAATAATCCGATTTTTATAGAAACTTGCTTTTATTTCGGAAACCTGACTTTTTAGGTATAGGAACATGATACATCATTTGAAAGCGATTTCAATTTTCTTTCGAGATATTCAATAATATACAGGGTATTACATTTGAAAAAATGCACTTTTCACCATTTTTGTATTTATCGTTAAAATGGCGAATTTTGAAGGACCCTGTATAATGGAGAACAAATTCCCTTGAATATTACTAATACGTCGGAACTTGGTAACTACTCCTAAAATTTCAGCGTCCTAGGAATCTAAATACCTTAGTAATGAACATTTAGTTGAAGCTATGTTTTGCACAAAAAAATAAGGAAACCATTTAATTTCTCGAAAACCTCTGGAGATAGGTATAGGGAAGTATCATACAAAAACAATTGTAAAATGGTAGAGAAGCAAAAAATGGAATAATATATAGGGTGTCCCATTTGAAATTTCACAGTTGCTGCTACTTTTTAGTATAAGCGGCAACGCCGCAGCGCCACTATTATTTTAGATCGATAGAGCAAATCCAATCACCCATGAAACCAAATTTTCAGAATAATCCCATGTCCCGTTCTCCGTAAACGTCTAACCTACCATCCACCGTGAGTGACCCTGTATATATATATATATATATATATATATATATATATATATATATATATATATATATTATATATATATATGAGCCCACTAAATGCAAAACTCTGTATTTGCAAAAAAATGAAAAACGAGGTTAATAGTGGGTTAGATAGATTCAGTAATGGACTAAAGCACTGTACAGATTGTTAGATGCACAACTTCATATTTTACATGTTACAAGTCAGTAAATGTTAGCGTCAGATGCAAAACTCTGTAAAAATATCTATGTATCAAATGCAAAACTCCGTACTTTTAAACAACCAATCCCAGGGTGCAATTGTCAACACGTGACAACTGATGTGACCGCGTGTCGATAACGACAACATGTTGATTGTTTCGTTTAGTATCGGTTTGAAATCAGATTGCTCATCATTGTAACAATGGAAAGTAATTGTCCAATTGTACCTTGTGAAAGTGGAAAAGGCCGAAAACGACCAGTTCAAAAACATAATTGGAAAAGGCTTAAATTGCAAGCCCTGAGGTAAGTTTGGTTTAGTTTTTTGAAAGAATATGATCAAATTATTACTGTTTATAGGCGGAAACCAAAAGGTTTACCTGTTTACCCGACATGCAGGCATGGCAATAAAACCTTTGCATGTAAAACTCTAACAATGATGGATATCCAGCAATTTCACAAACTAATTTACTCATGCAGTAGTAAAATTGAACAAGATATCCTCATATTGAAATATTGTGAGGGAGTTCAGCCCAGAAGAAATGTTAAAAAGAGAAAATCCATTTCAATTCGCTACTATGTTTCCAAAAAGGATGGAACTAAAGTAAGGGTTTGCAAATGCGCATTTCATGGAATTACTTTGTTGAGCCCATTCAGAATAGAAAGGCTGGCACGCAATATTTTTTTGAACGGAGAAACACCAAGAGAAAAAAGAGGGGGAGACAGAGTTAAGGACAAAAATGACCAAATCAAACAGTCAATAAAATCTTTCATAGAAAGCTTGACATGCGCTGAATCACATTATAGACGTAGCCATACAACTAGATTGTACCTTCCATGTCACCTAAATTTCAAAACACTCTATGATCTCTATTGCGGAAGGAATAATACTCAAATTGTTAGATTATGTTACTTCAGAAACTACGTCAACCGCCATTATAATTTGGCTTTTGGAACACCCCTAACAGATGCATGCTCTACTTGTCTTCTGTCAAAAGACAATATTGCTAAGGCAACTTCTGCAGAAGCAAAAACAAAATTGATAATTGACCATAGGATTCATGTATTGAAAGCTAAAGCGTTTTACGGTTTACTTAAGACGTCTAAAGAAGATGTACAAATCTTTGCATTCGACTGCCAAAAAAATTTGGCATTGCCAAAACTTCCAGACCAATCAGCATATTTTTGTCAACAAATAAATCTGTATAACTTTACAGTCGTTTGTGGAAATTCGAAATGCAAATTATTGCCTGAGAATACAAGATCTTTCGTGTGGTTAGAAACAGAATTTCCAAAAAATTCTAATTCTATCGCATCAGCAGTCCATCATGTTTTGGTCACTCACCAGTTCCAACAAAATATTGGAAAAGTTCAGCTCTTTGCGGATGGTTGTGGTGGGCAGAATAAAAACACCACCTTAATGTCCATGTTGGCCTATTGGCTTGTGAGGGAAGCACCCGCTCATATAAAAAAATTGGAAATAGTATTTCCTATAGTAGGACATTCCTTTTTGCCCCCCGACCGTGTTTTTGGTTTGGTGGAAAAACAGATAAAAAAACTAAATGTAATTATCGATAGAAAGGGGTATGAAGATATCATAGGGAAATATTCTACCGTTGTGAGATTAACAAATTGTAGTAATCAGTGGAAAATTTACGACTGGAAAACTGAAGCTAATAAAGTGCTTAAAAAACCGGGGCAATGGCATTTCAAGGTCAATCAATCCAAAAGATTTATTTTTGCCAAATCTCAGACCAATAAAGTTACCATCCAGGGTGAAGTTCTATATAAATCAGAACTAAATCAGTCCCCTCGTACTGTAACAAAAAAAAATTATAGAATAGCAGACATGAAACCCAAGCAAATGAGAATAGGTAATTCTTTAAAAGGGGATAAGTCTTCCATTGATATTGTACTGAAAAACCATTATGGAAATGAGTGGCGAAATTTACCCGAATTGGAATTTTACAAGATAATTGACAGGAATACTACTGCAACAGAAAATAGAGAAACAAACTCAGAAGAGGAATACATAAGTGAAGACGAAGAACCAGTAGTCAGGATTTAGGGAATTTTTTTTATTTCGTTAGTATTATTTTGTTTTATTTTATGTTCTATGTTGCAATAAATTATACTAAGAACCAGTAGTCAGGATTTGGGAAAAATGTTCCTTTTTGATTTTGTTCGAATAATTTTTTCATTTTATGTTCTATGTTGCAATAAATTATAAAAAAACGTATGGAATTTTTGTTATGATTGAAATTTTGATGAGAAAATTAATTTGTCTAAGTGGGTAAGTTCAAATGCAAAACTTCATAAATTTAGCTTTCAAGAGCAAAACTCTGCAAGTGTATCTTTTATTCCTATTTTTCCAATACGCTAGTCCATCTATAGGTACAATTGCAAGGCTGTTCGTTTACAGTTATCGGTTACTACCATTAGTAACATTCTTCGGGTTTCTGAGAAGAGAAAAATAAGCACAATACGTTTTTATCGTTTACTGTAAAATCAACAAAATGTCACATACAGAGTTTTGCATTTAGCGGGCTCATATATATATATATATATATATATATATATATATATATATACGTATATATATAATATATATATATATATTATACGTCTATATATATATATATATATATATATATATATATATATATATATATATATATATTATACGTATATATATATATATATATATATATATATATATATATAGTATATATATATATATAATATATATATATATATTATATATATATATATATATATATTATATACATATATATATATATATATATATATATATATATATATATATATATATATATATAATATATATATATATATATATATATAATATATATATATATATATATATATATATATATATATATATATATATATATATATATATATTCGCTGGACCCCCCAAAAAAAAATCCTGGCTACACCACTGTTGCTAAATCCTATTCTTCATAATGAAACACTATTCATAACAATTTGCACAAATTTTTAATTATACATGACGCCTTTTTTAGAAGTAGTACTTCTTCATTTTATATAATTGTAACCAGAAATAACAAAATATGATACCTATACAAAAAATTGCTGAAGAGCGATTTCTTGGGTTTATCCTGTCACCAAAGAAAAATCGAAATATATCGTTTTAACTTTATTGAAACTTACAGCTCAAAGATCGAATCATGACACAATGTCCTCATGGCGTTAAATATATTGTTAATTTTTTTAAACTAATTATTTTTGCTGCTTTTAAGGTTGTCAAGAAAGCCGTTTACAATAGTATGGATGGAAATTTACAAAGAAGGCATACAATGGAGAGATTACATATTTTTCCAGATGGTAATGTGCCAGAAAAATTAATGAAAAATGTTTCAAATCAAATACAGCAGTTGAGACCTAAACCAAAGAGATTAGATCATTATGATGAAAAATACATTGAAGAATTTCCAAAAGTTATTGATTATCCTAAAGATTATGTTTTAAGATAAAAAATTAAAATATAATTTAGGTTTCATATTGTTTTGCCTTGTAGATAAAAATATTATAATATACATAATTTCTCCATTATTTATATTTAATATGGACTCTTCAGTTATATACTTTCAAAAATCAACTATATACTTGATGTGTGTAACTCCACTCTACTCTCACCTGGCTATGTATATATATATATATATATATATATATATATATATATATATATATATATATATATATACAGGGTGTCCCACGACGTTTTGACAGTCCAATTTCTCGAAAACTGTTCATATGACACTTATGAAATTTGGCAGATATAAACAGTCAAAATTGATGTTTATATTTATTATAAAATGACTTCCGTTTTTCCTGTCATTTCGGGTCACGTGACCCAAACATAATTTTTTTAAATGGGACAACCGGTATATTATTACAATTTTTGATATATCATTCAAAAACAAATTCAACGGTACCACACTTGTCATCATTGTATTGTGCATTAATGATAATATGGGCAATTAAATTAACATCTGTATAAATTATTTTATTAAAGAACGTAACATAGGTTACATAGGCAATTAAAAAGAACAAGTAATTAAAAAATTCAAAGAAAATGTTCAAATTGATGACCATGTACATTCACACAATGTTCAATCCTTGTTAAAAGATTACTTGTAAGTGCTGCTTTAATCATTTCGGGTGTTACGGTCCGACAAGCCTGTCTTATTTTATCCTTTAAATCATCTAAATCAATCGGGGGTGTGACATAAACTCAACCTTTTAAGTAATCCCAGAGAAAGAAATCTAAGGGTATAATATCCGGTGAACTGGGTGGCCACAGAATCGCACCATTTCGACCAATCCATTTTTGAGGAAATGCGTTATCAAGATATTCACTAACTGGCCCAAAAAAGTGAGGAGATGCTCCATCTTGCTGCCACCACATTGTTTCCCTTTCATCAAAGGGAATTTCTTCGAGTAATTCTGGTAGAATATTTTGAAGAAAAAAGTATTTTTGCCCCGTTAATGTTCCTTCATAAAAACCAGTTCTTAGCTTTCGTTCGACATAGACAAAAGTATTTTTGCTTGCAGTTATTCTATGAGGAAAACGATTTCTGTACAAACCTTGAGCATGAGTTTTGTTTTTTCCACATTCTCCATAAATAAGTAGCATGTCAACATATTCATCGTAAGTAAAAATTGAAGGCATTATTTACTCTTATTATTACAGTGTCTTTACAAGATTATGACTTATAATTAATGACAGTTCTTGAATAAACTTCACCTAACAATAAGGAATGACAACCTATGTTGTTCCTACTATAGTTATTTGTTTCACAGCCACCAAAATTATTTAGTGCCAAATATTGCTTCAATAAATTTAGTAAAACTAAAAAGCCCTTATTATCATTACTACACAATACAATGATGACAAGTGTGGTACCGTTGAATTTGTTTTTGAATAATATATCAAAAATTGTAATATTATACCGGTTGACCCATTTAAAAAAATTATGTTTGGGTCACGTGACCCGAAATGACAGGAAAAACGGAAGTCATTTTATAATGAATATAAACATCAGTTTCGACTATTTATATCTGTCAAATTTCATAAATGTCATATGAACAGTTTTCGAGAAATTGGACTGTCAAAACGTCGTGGGACACCCTGTATATATATATATATATATATATATATATATATATATATATATATATATATATATATATATATATATATATGTGTGTATATATATATATATATATTATATATACAGGGTGTTTCAAAAGTAAGGTAATATATTTAAGGAAGTGCATCTACGTGAAAAAATAATGGTAGTTTGCTATATAAACTATGGTCCGAAATACAGGGTGATAAAGTTTTAAGGAAAAAATAAATTTTTTATTGTCATTTTCATACCACTTCAAATATTTGTATGAAATTTAGTGTACGGCTTTTATGTATTAAGGAGCATTTTTTTGGTGTGAAAATATTTTTTTTTATTTCCACTAGTGGCGTCCGTGTTGGATTCGGATAAAATATTTTTTGAGAAAGAATGGTACGCCACTGCTCTTTCTAAAAATGAAAATCTTTTTTGAAATTCCTTTTTTTATTTAGAGCAAATTTAATCTCCGAATTTTCTATCGTAGAACGCATGGTTTTTGCATAAAAAAATCAGAAACTCTTGTCATATGGTTATAATTGAATGTTTATTAATAACAAAGTGAAATAATTGAAACAAATCTAGTACTTAATAAGTTAAATTAAATGATGAAAGTGTCCTCCTCTTGCTACAGTACAATCTTCAATACGGCGGAAAAAATTAATTTCTTCCTTAAAACTGTAACACTCTGTATAGTTTATATGGCAATTAAATTAAAACTCCTTAAACATTTTACCTTACTTTTGAATTACCCTGTATATATTTATATATAAGTATATATATATATATATATATATATATATATATATATATATATATATATATATATATATATATATATATATATATTATATATATATATATATATATATATATATATAGGGGCGGCT
>JARQZK010000231.1:57500-62114 GCA_030704885.1 Cynegetis impunctata | reverse complement strand
CGTTCAATGCCTTGAAGTGGGTTCATCTTAGCATTGATGTCTTGCTTATGCTATATTTTTCGAACTTTCAGTCCCTTCTGGCCTACGGGATCTTGTTTTGGGGGAATAGTTTCCTACTCTGCAAGGTTTTTGTTGGCCCCCAGAAGATGGCACTGAGAAGCTTGTGTCGTATGAGACATCGATCTTCCCTTTTGTAGGGGCATTTTCAGGGAAAATAACATTTCTCAACAGTTACCCGGGCTTGTACTTGTTCAGGTGCCTTATGTTCATCCGCCGGCCCCATAGTGAACTATTCACTGATTTTGAAAAAATTCATAATAAACACTAGGCGCACTCATTCCTATCTCCTGCCTCGGCTCGCCTTTTAACTACCTTTTCACAACACTGTGCATCATACATGTTCATGAAAATTTTCACAATGCACTACCGCGCGAGTTCCGCTCGATTTCTCGGCTGCGACCTTTTTGAAGAAGGCGACCGAGATTTTTGATAAAACGGAGCCTTTTACTGTCTTCAGGAAAATTTACTTGATGCTTGTAGAACCCCTAAATATGATATGTTCGATTATTTCTAACCTGTTTTCTTTTATTATAAGATATTGTAATTTTACTATGAGAAATAAAATCCCTTATATTATTATTATTATTATTATTATAATATTATATATATATATATATATTATATATATATATAATATATATATATATTAATATATATTATATATATATTTCATCTTGGGTTTCGTCGGTCTGTTTATAAGTTCGGAGTTGTAATTGGTGTCAAAAATGTTTCTCAATTTTGTGGGATTTAATTTGTTTCATGTATGGTTTATAAAAGGGACCGGTATTCTAGTTTCATTATTTTTGTTTTGTCCCCTTGTGTTGTATGGTCCGTCCACTCTTTGTTTTATTAAAATCCCGTTTATCATCAGTCATGGAGGTAATTGTTTTTGTCCTAGTATTTTAGTCAAGTCTTTTAGTATCTGAGTACCCTTAATGCAGGTTGACGTCATTTTGATGCTCTGTCTATATAACCCAAGAAATGGTCCGTTATATGCGGTCCATGTTTGTTTCTTTTTGTTATGTCGGTCAGTATTTTGGTATTGTATTTCTATGATGTCATATTTGAAAGGTCTAGTATATTATTAATCTCCTATACGGAAATGGGGTTTATCGCTCGTACCTATTGCCCCCCTTCAACCCTACGAGCCCTTTTATGATGGATCGCATGCAGAAGCTGTTGCCCATATTACTCCACTCCTTCTTTTGATTTTTTGGGAAGGGACGTGACTCCTCACTTTTAGAGTGCAGGAGGACCCTCGTCTTCGGTGAAGTTAGGTGCACCCGCTCTTCGTCTGAAAGATCCATAGGAGTCAATGCAATTTTGGTGCTAGGAGCCTTTCTTTTCTCTGGAGTGCGAGCGCGCGTGAAGGGGAAAGAACAAACCTAATTCCCTGAAGAAACAATTTTTCGATGATCGCGGAGCCCTGAGTCATCGTCTGCGGATCTCCGGGGATCGCGGATACTAGAGAGAACTGTAAAGTGGTCCTAGTGAGAAGTCATGGACTTCTTTTCATCGACCCACCCTCCTAAAATAATCCAAAAATTCTTACGTTCCTCCCAAGCATCTTCTATTTACAAAAACTGTAAGTCAATCTTAACAAAAATTTATTCAATGATAGCTCGCGGATAACCTGACTCATCGTCCGCGGACCTTCTGGGAGTCGTGATTACCGTTCTGAAACAGATGGACTGAGGACTGTAAAGTGAATCTGAAAGCAAGGACTTTTCGACCCACCCTTGCATAAGTATCCATGTTTCTGCGAGGCATCTTCTATTACAGGCAACTGTAAGTCAAATGTTACGAAAATTTTTTCGTAAACAGGCTTGCGGAAAACCTCTGAGTCATCGTCCACAGAACCCCTGGGGGTCGCGGATTTTACCTGTTGGGGAAAAACAGATGGATAGAGTGACTGAAAGTGACCCTGGTGAGACATCACGCCAAACTTTCTTCGCACCCACCCTTTTACAAAAGGATTAGAAATCCACATTCTTCCAAGCCATTTTTCTATTTATAGAAAACTTCGTGGAAAGAGCTTGAAAGCTGAAAGTGGGCAGTAATTTTGTTTCACGGGGAAATAAATCCCTTCTGGCGATTTCCATTAGGGCCGTTTGAAAAAGACGAACAAAGACGAAATCCGAGAGATTGATAGGAGTCCCGGCAGCTTCGAAATAAAATGTGTGAAAAGCCGTTTGAGTGGTCTGAACGATACGGATTTGATGCTGAATTGTTCCGCGTAACTTATCTTGGTTTACCAGTGCGAAGGGGACGGATGGCGCGCAATTAGGTCAAGCTTAATTCTGAATAAATGAGAGGAACCTATAAAGATTAATTGTCATTATACTTGAAGGAAGTATTTACGTTTTTTATTGCTATTACGTGAAAGGTTTTCGAGTATTTTAGAGAAAATCGTCTTAATAGGTATTTACGTTGACAAAGCCAGGAAAATACTGCGTTTGGACTATAACATGATTATAGGACGTGTCCTGCGTATTCTTCTTGCGTCCAAACAAAACGCTGCTGTCATGCGGACTTCCTTCAGGGAACGAAGTTTTCTTACGATTTTTTTGCACTCTATTATTTTCGATAATTAGGGTCGATTTTTTTCCGGAAGTAACAGAATAATTAACTATATCGATGTCAACAGCTTAAGTGCGGGAGTAGTGAATATCCGTTTTTGATCTTGATTCTTGAATATTATTATATATATATATATATTTATAATAATAATATATATAAAATATATATATATATATATATATATATATATATAGTATCATATATATTTTAAGACAGCGTTTGTCATTTTTTTGAATTGAGGTTGTCACACTGACGTCGATATGATTGAACAAGATGTCTTTCCGCCCATGAATGCCGAGATGCAAACGCGTCGTTCTGATATTGTAGTAACAGCACTATTTTGAATATGATTTTTCTGATGTCTGGGTCATGTGACGTTGGGGTGAGTGATTAACATCTTTCATTTTGCCTTTGTTTACGTGGAGGAATTGTTTGTTTCTGAAGAATGACAGCTTAAAAAATCTGTTCATAGATCGTTAAGTCCAGAATCTGAGAATATGCCAATATGTTGTTTTAAAAATGTTTATGTAATTTAGGTTAATCCTGATAAAGTCCGCAAAGTTTGGACAAATATTAAGTTTCTTAGACAATTTGCACCCGGTATTTTTGGAGAGCCCCATAGCCGAAATACCCTTTACCTCTTAGATAATATTGTTTCGAAAACTAGTTACTCCGCTTAAATGTTTATTATATAATATATATAAATATATATATATATAATATTATATATATATATATATATATATATTTAATATATATATATGTAATATATATTATCATATATATATATATAAATATATATATCTATTGTATATATTATATATATATATATATTTATATATATATATATATATATAATAAATATATATATATATATAATATATAAAAAATAATATATATATATAATATATATATAAAATAAATATATATATATATTATATATATATATATATATATATAGATCAATTAAGTAAGTAACTGCCGATGGTTTTTTAAAAAACATATTAATTATAGCTGGGTATTCGGCAAGGAGTTATGATCTAAACAACCAAATTTGTCTCAGTCGACGTTTCGACTCTTTATTGAGTCTTCCTCAGGACATCTACACTTTAAAAAAGAATGACAAAGTATGTTACACCGAAACAGTTCGTCTTATATATATAAAAAACAACAAAAATTACATGTATACAACAGTTTCTTTGAACTCTAGTTCTGCAATTTACAAGGAATATACAATAAAAACTCATTTAAAACCGAAAACATGTTAAAATAACGTGAATAAAGCTAAAAACCAGAAATAAATGGGCTCGAAATATCAACTAAATGGTATAAAAATCTGACTGAAACTCAAAAACAAATGCCAAAATTTAATCAAATACTTACAAATAGTTAGGTTGTAAGGCCCATAACATGACACAACTCTACAACAGCTCATTGTTTTTGGAGTAAAAATTGTCTATTAATTTAATAATTTCGAAGCGAGGAGCCAAACATAACCTCAGAACGAAAAACAATAACAAACCCAGATGACTGTCAAGCGACATTGTATTATCAGTAACCCGCGCATGTGGACAATTTCATAGAAAGGAATATAACAATACTATGAAGAAGGTATAGCTAATTTATGAACATGAGAAAAATATGATACTAAATATTAAATAGCATTCAGGGAGGATTTATCTAAACTTAAAACATATTTATATATTCCACTAAGATTACCAATATCGTCTCTAAAATTAATCCTTTCACGTAAATCACATATGAACACATCTCCATGAAAACTCTCTTCTTGTAATTCACCTCTGTCATTAAAATTTTCCGCTCACTGAAATTGATATTATGTCCAGTTTTATTCACATGACTAGCCAAAGCACATCTATTCGGTCTTAGTTTAATGTCACTTTTTGTGTAATGATATCCGCTGTTTTAGTGATTGGGAAGTTTGTCCCACATAGGAAGCCCCACAACTACAAT